>PVJL010017386.1:0-18375 GCA_004026885.1 Lyroderma lyra
TTGTTTTGTCTCATGGAGTCGGATATTTCTTGCAGAGTTCTTTCAATCCTTTTGGTTCTATATTCCCTCTCTTCCTCTTTCTGAGCTGTTTCCATGTTCTGGTCTTCAATATCACTAATTCTTTCCTCCATCTGGTTGGTCCTGTTTCCTATGACAGTTATTTCATTTCTCACTTCTTTTATGGTATTATTTATTTCTCATATTGCCGTCTCAATCTTTCTTATGTTTTGAATTTCTTTGTTAAATTGTTCTTTTTGTTCATAGAGTTCCTTTTTTATGTCGTTTATATCCTTTTTTATGTTATTTATCTCAGCTATGGTGTTCTGCCAATAGGTTTTCATTTTTCTCACAGCCTTTAGAATGGCTGCTTTAAATTCTCTGTCACTTAAGTGAGTCCCTTCCAGTTGTAACAGGCTATCTTCTAGGTGAATTTCATGTTCTTTCTGAGGAGTTTTAGTTTATAAGGAATTCATCCTGTCCGCTGGGATCTTCCTTTTTGACATGAGGGCTTTATGTTCAGTGCCCAGATTATTGCTTTTGTGGTGTCTTGCTGTAGGGCAGACACTAGGTGGCGCGGGGTGTCAAGTTTTGGGGGAGAGGGGGCTGTTTGTTTCTTGTTTCTGATCTCCTACTGCGTTTGGAGGCTATGCGCATATATCCTGGGGAAAGGCCAACAAAAGGTTTTCGGCCCTTTGCTGGGGAAAATCAGTCTTTCTTCCCAGTCCTGATTCAGTACCTGGCTGTCTAAAGGCTCACACTGCTTTTGGAACTCTGGGGTGCATGAGGAAGTGCCTGCTCCATAAGTCCAAAGCTGTGCGCCTGGCCTGAGACAGCAGGGTCGCCTTTGCAGCAGGCTGGGAACAGGAACTGCAGCCCTGTGTAGGTCTCCCGCGGGCTTTGAGCTGAGGTGTTATCTTTGCAGTTCAGAGTCCTCGCTCAGCCCTTCTGCCACTCAAAAGTTCCAGAGGCTGGCTCCCAAACTCCTTCTATCCCCAGCTCCCCAGTCTCTCTCCCCTCCCCCAAACTTCGCAGCTCCGAATAGTCAGGAGGGATCGTGTCCCGCGTGGTCCGTCTCTGCTCCCTTCCCTCTCCCCAACTCGCCCCTTTCTCGCCAGCCTTCAGGTGTTTACTTGCGATTTTTGGATTTCTCAGCAGCCGGTTTGTCACTCAGGGTCCTCTTTCTTGGCTCCTGGACGGCCGTTCAATTGTGTTTTCTGGGAGAGGCTTTAGGAACCTCCTCTCCAGTCACCATCTTGTCTTCTCTCTCACTTTGATTCATTTCAACTGCAGTTTTTAAAATGTAGATATTAACATCTAGTTAGCACATATAACGCTTTATTTCATAGTGAACTGTAGAAATGTATGACTGAAAGCTATGTAATCCTTGCTTACAGATGTCACCCCAATAAGTCTAACAATAAAAATGAATTTAAAAAAATGAAAATTTATTTTATGAAAATATGAAAATTGTTCAGGTAATATGTTTTCTCAATCAAATGTACATAGTTTAATGTACCAAATACATTGCATATCTGTATTTAAAGTCAGCTGATCCTTTAAGAACTTTAATTATTATCTTAAACAGCACTTCTAAAAAAACTGAAATATCCCTTTAGATGGTTTTCTTTCTCACTGATTAAATAATAGAAATGTGTATGTGATCAGCGGGGCATTCAATCAACTTTGAAAAACAGAATGGTATTTTTATTTTAAAGTTAAAAATTTGAAAGAAAGGTCAGAAAAGATAGATGGGTTTTCTTGTCAGTATATGTAATCTGTTTCCTTATTTTATATTTAAATTACTAACAATTCATGTATATATATAATGATTATTTTATTACATTTGTCCATTTAATCTGAAAGACTTCAAAAAAAGCTAGAATAAACCACAATCATATAGCTTGTTTAATATGTCCATTTTTAGATATAAAGTATACATTCAACATTTTGTTTTATCAGAAACAACACAATTAACCTCCGGACATTAAGGGCCATCTTTCAGAAACTGTAGTTAAAAGTAATTTAGATAACATTTGAATTTAAGTTTCCAAAGATTGTAGCATTCTATAAATAGACATGTTTATGGGTTTAGAGTATTTTTCCAATTCTGAGCTTTTTACCTCAACAATTTTACTGTAGAAAATACATAGTAAAACAAGTACTAAGATTGGCAGCTGTGGCTTGAAAATTTGAATTATTTAGATAGAACCTTAGATAGAACAAACAATAGAACCTTTAAGTTCTAAGAATATTTGTTATTATAATGCAACAAGGAACTGAAAATAAAATTGCAATTAATCTTTATTTGCAATTTTAATTATTTGTTCAAGCTATTTTCCTGCACATCTCAAAAGAAATGTGAGCACACAAACACTTTACTTTTAAAGGGCTTCTTTTTTTTTAATGTTGTGATCACTGTGAAACTTATCTCTTAGAGTGAAGTAACAGGATAGTAGGTATCACTGGTTTCTAAACTGGAGCAAACACACTCACTGGTCTCTCTGATTCCAGTCCATTTTTCACCTTTTGGGACTCCATAGATTATCAGACCTTCATCAAAGATCTTACATTCGAATTAGATCACCAAGATTATTTTATAGGACTCACATCAAATATGAGAACCAGCTAAGTTTGCATGTTCCCCTCTATTACATACAGAGATAGCAAGACATTGCCTGTCTTGGCACTACTCAGCAGCAGATGTAGCAGTTTACTCCACACCTGGTGAAATTGTAATTCTGATGAAGATGTATAAAAATTGACACCTGTTACTAAAACATTTGGTATACTCTTTTGAGAACAGCTAGAAACCAGTGATAGACTGAGTTCTTAATTTTGTTAAAAGAGACTGGGTAAAGTGTTAAAAGCATATAAGCTAAAAAAGTTTGCTTAAATTTATTTGAACTAAGACTTTCTAGGTAAGTATTCCCTGTCCCTTTCTTTAAAAATGTCACCTGGACATCAAATTTTGGGCAGCATTTGAGCCTGAGACCAGCTCTATTGAGAGAAAATGGGTTTAGCAAGGCTGCCTATGTACTGGGAATCTGAGGTTCACGGATCTTGCAGGGCTGTGCAGAACTTGGTGAACAAGGTCAATACTCACAATGTGGTTTCTGGCTAACTAAGGGGAAGGAGGGAAACAACATTTCCTGCAAGGCAGAGGAATCATAAACAGGATGAAAGGATGGGAGTGGGCAACATTGTTTTGCAATTAAGAAGTTACACCCCTGTTTTCCTTGGGATATGAAATAAGCCTGCTGCAGACCTGAAAAGTCTGTGTCTCTATTAGAGCACAGGAAACTACCTGGTCCCAGCTTTGCTATCTGTTATGTCTGTGTGTGTGTCTGTGTGTTATTAATTCCCTTTCTCCAACAAAGATAGTGCAGGATTATGAACATTTAAAAACACTTAGAGGTAAAATATTGTGGAAAGATGTGGCTACTGGTCATTGGCGGGGACCAGATCCAGTAGTCGTGTGGGGAAGTGGGTTTGTTTGTTTTTATCCAGAAGGAGATTTATAACCTTTCTGGGTACTGTAGATATTGGTTTAGCATGGACCCCAAGAAACTCATCCCACCATTGAGGAGAATGTGTCTGACAGAGCTTGTGACTCCCAGATATCCTCTGCCCCAGTTTAAATTAATCATTGAGAGAAAAACTTGTAATCTGTGTCTGCTGATTGTATTTCAAAAATGTCCCATCGCCAATCTCAATAGTCATTCTAAAATTTGTGATATGTGACGATTAAACTTATTTGGGTTTGCTACATTTTAGCTTATTATGCTAGTAGAAGTAAATCTGTTTTTTAATTGTATCATCCCTAGGCCATTCCTGGATAGGCGGTGACATCTGGGTGATTCAGACTCCATCCTGTAATGAAAGCTTTGAGACCTGCTTTTCAGACCAATTTTTTAAAGCTACAAACAAGTTCTCCTTATCTAGGAACCATTGGAATATAGATGTCACCTGGCAAGGATTCCAGCTCATCTCGACCAAAGGAATCAACATGGAAGATCTTGAGACCCCCTTCCCCTAATAGATCAGATATGGTGAGAGCTCCGTGGATCACCAATAGGTAGAGGCAATGACCATCCTCAGCAGGAAGCAGATACGGAAGATGAGACCTCTAGCCCTTCAGCTTCCCATGGAGATTTGTGGAGATCATGGCTTTCAAGAGAATGTGAGAAAGGCACATAGAATAGGGGGATCTCGGGACCCATCCCTTAAGACTCACCCTGCGGAATTGTCACAGATTTGATACCACCACCTCTTTTTAAAACACAAAAAAAGTGGAATGTTTGGGCAATGTTTAAGGCAGAGGCCAGGGCTATTCAGAAATAATGGGTTTAGCAAGCCTCCCTATGTTCTTGGAATCTGAGATTCGGGGTCTTGCGAGGCTGCCTAAAACTTGATGAACAAGGACATTGCTCAGGATGTGGTTTCTGGCTGGTTAAGAGGAAGGAGGAAAGCAACATTGCTGAAAGGCAGAGGGATCATAAACAAAAGCAAATAATGGGGGTGGGCAACATTATTTTGCAATTAAGAAGTTACACCCCCTATTGTTCTTGGAATACAAAATAAACCTGCTGCAGATCTGAAGACTCTGTGTCTCCATCAGAGTTATTTGTGATGTCTGTGTTTGCGTCTGTGTGTTCTTCTTATTTCCCTCTCACCTACCGTCCAGTTCTATTCTCCCAGTGCTGGTCGTGGGGCATCAAATGATGTCTACTTTTAAAAGACAAAGTCAAATTTTTTAGAAATCACATGAGAGTGAGATAACAGCAAAGCTAGTAGTAGGAGAAAGTCACAAAACACAGAACAATTATTATATTATTTCCTCGTTGGACTTTCTTATTGAACCTCTAAGAATGCTTATTAAATGCATACAATATAGTATAGTTAAGTGTATGAATTTCTCATATTCACACCCCAAGAGACCTAAAATGTGAAATTCCAGGTATATAAAAGCTAGTTTAATGGGGAAAAGATTTAACTTTAAGTTTGCATTGACAATGGCGTATCAGATTATAAAAAACCATATATATGATTTCTCTTGACTGTAAAAGTCAAGACAATTCCTTTGCCCAGTTTACTTGTCACACCTCAATTCCACTGGCTTTCTTGGTGCACTTGGCTCCCTGACTGGAATGATGGAGTTCAGTCAGAATAGTATGTGGGTCTGGGTTTGTAAACAATCTGTCTTTTGAACCAACCCTCATATCTAGCAGGGCAGTGACACTCAAGAGTGGAAAATTCATACAGCAGCTGGGCGTGAATGGCATGACTTGGCTGCACCTGATAGCAGAGTTTTTCAGAAACTGGAAATTTCTCTCAGACAGCCAATTCCCATGGTTTTCTGAAATACTTGGGTACACAGAGAGGACCATTTTCCCTGCTCTGCCAAGCAGTCCCCTCAGTTGTTTCGTCCAAGGACTGTCTGGCCTGTGCAGACTAGCCACATTGCCATGAAGCTTGTGGCAGGCAATAAGCATCTCATGATACCAGTCAGAAGCAGGTGCTTAAAGATAAGAACCAGATTTAACACCCCCAGTGCTGGAGGCATAGGCAGGTTTGATGGTTTAGCCCCCCCTGGTACTTCACAGGCATCATTCCCAAATTATGTCATGATTCCACAATGTAGGGATCATTATCCCAGTTTTCAGACAAAAGCAGCTCAGCTCAGTAAAGTAACTCAAACACAACCAAACTCTTAATATGTGAGGGCCAGTACTTGAATTTAAGCCAGAATAGGACTCAGTTATTCTTACCCAAATAATTTGAAATCAAACTTTTTGAAAGAAAAACATGACATGGATACACAGAAATATGCCAGTGGCAGAATATTAATTCACTGCACTCATTACATGAGATAAAAGTAAAAAAAATACACCACAATATATAAGACTTAAATGATATACTTACTAAGGTGAATATAATTAACATATTTCTAGTTATATGCTATGGAAACAGAAAACATGCAAATATGCTCAAGTTTTCATGTAGCAGTCTTTACAAGTTAGCCTTTTATTAGGCCAGACATAAACACTCACTAGACTATCAACTAAGTAGAAATGCTACAGAAAGCATTGCGACAACTCAGAAATTTAAAAAAAAAAATCTTTTTCAAAAAAAATCAATCATAAAAGCCTTTTGTAAAAGAATTTAATAAACTTCCATTTAACAATACATAAAAAATTAATCTGAATCTCAGAAAACGTGATGTCAAAATCCATAGAATTAGCTTGTAAAAGCATTAAAAAAATTTGTTTCTGTGTCATTAATTCTTTTTCTTTCCTGGTGGGTTTCTTGGTGGAGAATCCAACCCAGGCTGTGTGGGTGAGAGTGACAAAGCCTAGCCACTGCACCACCAGGGAAACACCCCATATATTCTTACATTGATTAGCAAACATAAATAAAAATGTATCAATTAATTATTAAACACCCCAAAACTACAAAATAAAAATAAATAAATGTAAGGGACACATGAACAAAAAATTAATATACTGTGGGAGAAATAATTTATGTAGAAACAGAAAATAGAAACATAAAAGGCACAATTAATAAATTCAAGAATTATTTTAAATATACAAGACCAACAGAAAAATAAAAACAATGAACTATTAATACTAGAGAATATTAAGAAAAATATTACTACACTGTGAGAGAAGTAAAAGTAGGTAAAAGCAATCTTTCCTGAACTCTATGCAAATAAAAGAGATCTAGAAAAGAACACGTGTCACCTAAATTTACTCTAAAAGAATAGGAACATTCTAAATAGACCTCTCAATAAGGAACAAATGGAGTATTCATAATACTTACTGCCTTCCTGAAGAAATGCATTTACCTATGTAATTTTAACAACAATTTCTAACAATTTGAGAAAGAGATACTTAAATAATATTAAAAGCTTCTGATGGGAAAAAGGAGGGGAAAGGGAAAGAATTTTAAATCATTTTGTAAAGCTGATGAAACATCAAACTCAAACCCAACCAAAGGGCAACAGAAAAACTATGGGCAAAAGACAGTTAAAATTATTATATTTAACTTATATTAGCAAACACAACCCAAATGATACACCATTTAAATGGACTGAAGAAAATTATTTATATTATCTTTAGAAGCAAAGAAAAGCTGTTGATAAAATTGAAAACTTAATAAAAGTGAACAAGAGTCTAAATTTTTATTTTACTTATGGTCTTTAATTTAAGACCTATCTGAGATTGGATATGGGATCTCCTCCGGAGTAAAATGCCATGTGCTCTGTGAGATTTGAAGTGGAAACAGTTGTGATAAGCCTTGACCTGTGTCTTGGCCATCTTGCTGAGCCCGGCACATATGTAGTGTGGTGCTTAGACTTGTAGCATCTAAAAATAGAGAAAACTAATTAGATCTCATCAGTACAATAGGAAAAGTTTTTAAATTAGTAAAAAGAAAATAGTTATAATTATGATGGAGACTAAAAAAAAGAGAACAAAATTAAATTTTAAACGACCCTCATGGTGATTGCTAATATTTGAGAGTAATATTTTATTTTATTTTATTTCTTAATTCATTTTTATTGTTAGACTTATTGGGGTGACATCTGTTACCAAGGATTACATAGGTTTCAGGCATTCAATTCTACAGTGCATTGTCAACTTGATGTATAACAAGTTCACCACCTAATGTGACTTCTCTTTCCATCACCTTATATTTAGCTTCCCCCCCCCATGCCCTGCCCTTTCTCCCCTCCGTATCCTACTCATCCCCAAATAAACATTAAACTATTGATTGTGTCCATGGGTTATTTGTTTCTTCATTTTTTTCACTACCTTCAGTTTTATATTCCGCATATGAGTGAAGTCATACAGTTCTTTGTTTTTTCTGTCTGGCTTATTTCACTAAGCATGATGATCTCCAGGTCCATCCATTTTGTTGCAATGGCAATATTTCATCTTTTCTTATAGGTGAGTAATATTCCATTGTGTATATGTACCACAGCTTCTTTATCCAGTCATCTGTCGCAGGGCACTTTGGTTGTTTCCATGTTTTGGCCACTGTGAACTGAGCTGCAATGAATATTGGGATACATAAGTCTTTGCGGTCAAAGGTTTTCAAGTCTTTTGGGTAGATCCCCAGAAGGGGGATTTCTGGGTCAAATGGTAGTTCCATTCCCAATTTTCTGAGGAACCTCCACACTGCTTTCCACAGTGGTTGTACCAGTGTTGCTCTTTTTGATGGCTTTATATTATCTCAGGTATACTACTACCACTCCCTTGGGTGGCTCCTGTTCACATTAAGTGTCTCACTTTCACTCATTAAGAGGTTGACTGGTGCCATTCTAGGTGTTTCACAGCCATTTTATGGTGTAGCTCTATATTGTTGCATGTGTTTCATTCCCACCCATGGATGTAGCTGCATGTCATTTCAGGTGTCTCACGACCTCTCACTTGAATTGATATGCATGTTTTCAGATGTCCCAGTGCCACTCACTGCAGTGGCTCTGATATTGGCCAAGAAAATGAGCACCCCCAGAGTCCATTCTTTAAGTGCTTCAGGTCTCCGTTTTACCTTTTTTCTAAGCCATGGTAAGTTATGTCCATCACATAACCACCCCCAGTGACAAGGGATTTGGGGCCTGCTCCTTGAGACAATGCTTTATAAAGCCCAAATGTTTAAATTCTGTGGGCACTGAAAAGGGCCTGCCACCAGAGCAGAAGGGCCTAGTTTCTGACACAAGGGATTGCAGAGTCCAGAAATATCTCCGAAGTTCTATACAAGGGTGTATTTTCATGTAATATTTACTTCTTTCCAAATGTTGACCGTTGACATTAGAGCCCAAGAAAAAATTTTTTACATGATTGAGAATCCACCAGCCAAACACCCAAGATGGAGAGGAGTCAGAGACTGCCACATTCTAACCATTACAACTGGAAGTGGCAGACCATACAAGCCACTGAAACACCAACTTCATCATATAGCACATGATGTGAACCAAGACACATGTCTATCTAGGTACCAAGTTTACATGGTTCAATCAGTATGCAGCTGGCTACAGTGGCATGGCAACATTATTCCCAAATTAGATGTCTGCTTCTCAGACTATGTTCAGTCTTCTCTGTACCCTGTCAGTCGCTGATGGGCTTTGAGATGGAAAAGCTTTGGGTACCTCTGAGGATGTCTCAGGTCTTTTCAAATTCTAGATCAACCTGCAATCTCTGAAGATCTCAGGGTCCTGGAGACCTCAACTATTATCAGAAAATGGGGTCTGCAAGAGAGTGTTATCATATATATCCAGCTAGAAGCTGTCCTAGTTTTGTCCCTCCACCAGACCCAGGAAACTACATCAGCCTCTAAAATGAATAGCCCTGACCCGCATGAATGACAGTATCCTGTGAATCAAGATGAAACCTACCATGCTTCCCAGCATGGGTGCCCTTTTTTCCAGGAGTTCTGCTGTATCTGAGTCTGCATTTCTGTGTGTGCAGTGAGACTGTTCAACACTCTCCCAGTACTGCTGGGCTGTATTTCGTGCCATGTAAGAAGCACTCTTAGTTGAACAGATTGCCACAAGCTCAGACCTGTGACACCACCACACACATAAGAACTAAGAGCCCAAGAGTACACCCCAGGCTGCCTTTGGGATACACCTGTGCCAGAGCTTAGCCTGAAAGCAAGAGGCCATGACAAAGCACAGCTCTGCTGATACCCAGGCCAGAAGGCAAGCAGCCCCAATGCCCTGCCAATGAAAACCAAGATCTTGATATCCTTAGGTATCTTCAGCCATTCTGTCCTTATGGGTGTTTTATTCAAGAAGACCTGAAGAGGGGCATGAGTCTGACACCACCTCCCAGATAATTTAGAGAATTTTCAAACAGAGGATGAAGTTGGGACATGAGTGAATTCTGTTATAAATACCCTCCTCTCTGTGGTGTTACAGAATCCAACCTTGGAATGCAGGCTAATGCCCAGGGAATGAATGACAAGGGAGATGCCATAGTGAAATAAGAGGCCACTGGGGGCAAGTATAGTGTAGCTCAACGCTACCAGTCCCAAGTGCACATGGTGAGAAACAAAGTTCCTAATTACACCTCTTTTAGGACTCTATGAATGGAGCAGTATGAATCATCAGTGATGCTTCCTGTTTGTATCCTGGAAGTGTCACACATTCAGAGGTCCAGTAAGGTGAGAACTGACAGCTTTCATCTGTTCTTTAAAGCCCCCTTGGAAAAATTAAAACCCTCTTCCTGATCCTAGGTTCAGGTAATTTCTAGCTTCAGTTGGTTTTGGAAAGATTATCCAGGACATCTCCAAAGTGAACAAACATAAATGTCTCTGGCAAACAGCTCATATGACTATCCCAGAGACCACAGTTAGAGGTACATCCAATGAGCCACAAATGCAAAGTGGAAAGCAGACAGAGTGTGGTGGCTTTCACTTACAAAACCTGGCAGTGGCAGACCATGGGCGCCAAACTACATGCCAATGTGTCCCATAGAACTTGGTGTGAACCGAGATATTGCTCGATCTAGCTTTCAAGTTTGCAGAGTTAAATCAGAATGGAGCTGGCCATTGCGGCCTGATTACATACTTTCCATAGTAAATCTTGGCTTCTGTGATCAGTCTTCTGTGGTTTATGCATGTCCCTTGACATTCTCCGAGAGTACAGTGAGAACCTGACCTCACAGAAAACATCAGGGGGCTTTAGATATATCTAAGGACTTTGCAACCCATAAACAAACCTTCAGACTACAAGGATCCTGGGGATCTTGACCTCAACTATAGCGAACAACAGGTCCCTCAGAGGTGGGTTATGGTGTACATATCAAGAACTAGGCCCAATCCTGCCTTTCAGCATGCTTTGGAAAGTACATCTAACTTATGCATTTATAGACCTGACTTTGAATGACAGCATCCTCTGTACAGATTAACTGCCAACCCTTCCCAACATGGGTGTTCTGTTTTTCAGGAGGCCTTCAGTATCTGTAATGAGACTGGTCAGGGCTTCTCCAGTACTGCTGAGCTTAGTTTGGTGGCATGTGAGAGGTACTCTGAGTTGTGCTGAGCACCACAAGCTCACACAAGTGACTCCCCACCACACACATAAGAACAGAGAGCAAAGAATCTACCTTAACCAGTCTTTGGGATACAGCAAAAGGAGAGTTCATCCTTAGGTGAGAGACCTTGGCAACACAGCTCAGCTGATCTCCAGGCCTGAAGCCAGGCAGCCCCAATCCCCTGGCTATGACCACCAGGCTCTTGGTCTGTTGGGAGACTCCAGCCCTTCTTTCCTCATGGACACTTTGTAGAAGCAGATCCAAAGAAGGGCATGCCTGTAGCACCACTTCTCATTGTATACAGAAAATTCTCAGAGGAAAAAGTTCAAAATTTAAAAACTTCTATTATAAATACCCACTTCATTCTGATGTTACAAAATCCAACATTCAATCTCCCGGCCAGTGCCCAGGGAACAAAGTTTCAGTGGGAGGTCATGGTCAGAAGGGAGTCAATTAGGGGCATTCCCAAGGTAGCTTTACAGCATTCAGTCCCTAGTGCCCACAAGAAAGAGTTCTTAAGTACACCACATTTAGGAGCGTATGTGGAGACCTCTTGGAATCATCAATGTTGGCTCATGGTTGGTTTCTAGAGGGGCTGCACCCTCTGACCCTGATAAGGTGAGATCTGATAGCCTTCATCTGTTATCCAAATGTCTCTTGGCAGAAATTAAACCCATTCTCCTCATACTATGTTCAGGCAATTTCTAACTTCAGTTGGGATTGGAGAGATCATTCAGCACACCCTCCACATGACTGCATATTGAGATTTCAGGCATATCACTGATATGAACAACATAGAGAACACATGCAGACCTACATGCCACCAGCTACAGATCCAAAATGGTGAGTAGGAAGAGAATGACAGATTCTACTCACACCACCTTGTTTTCAGAGACCATAGGCTCAAACTTACTTCCCAACGTCACCCCATGAAACTTGGTAAGGACAAAGACACCTCTTGATTTAGTTGTCAAAATTCTGGGTTCAATCACAATGAAGCTGGCCACATTCTTCCAATTTCAGATGTTAGCTTCTCATGATCTGGTTTGTCCTCTGTGGTCGCTGTGGTTCCCCTGACATTCTCTGATTCTTAGGGAAGACCTAGTTTCACTGTTAACAATTGGGAGTCTCTAACTGTATTTTAGGACCTCTGAACCCCTAGATCAACCTGCTGTCTCTGAGGACTCTGAGGTGTTGGAGAGCTCAGATATTAGCTGATAAGGCAACCCCATAGCTGTTTTTTATTGTATTCTGAGCAAGAACTTGGCTCAGTCCTGTTCTGACAAGGTGCTGGAAACTACACAAAGCTTAGGGATTAGTAGCTCAGAATCCTGTGAATGCCAGTATCTTCTGGATCCAGATGAACATTCCAACCCTTCGCAGAATGGTTTCCCTGTTTTCCTGCAGGGCTGCACTATCCGGATGTGCAGCTGTGGTCTGAAGTGAGACTGTCCAATGCCGACCAGAACTGCTGCTCTTCCGTGGCATGTGAGAGGCTCCCTGAGATTATCAGAGTGCTGGAAGCTCAGAATAGTGACTCCCCATATCACACTTATCAGAACTCAGAGACCATGAGAGCCCCCCAGCCTGTCTTTGGGATAGACCACAACCAGAGCTTAGTGCAAGACAAGAGATCATGACGGCACAATTTAGCTAATCTCCTGGCCTGAAGCCAGGTAACCCCATTCCCCTGCCCATGACTATTAGGTTCTTGGGGCTGTTGGGAGCCTCCAGTCATTATTTCAACATGTGAGGTTTGTACAATCACACCCAAAGAGGGCCATGGATTTGGCACAACCTCCCAAAGTATATAGATAACTCTCAGAGCAAAGAAGAATGTGGAAAGTTGAGGGCTTCCTTTATAAATACCCACCTCCCTCTGCTGTTACAGAATCCATCCTTGGGCTTCAGGCCAGTTTCCAGGGAATGAAGCACAAGTGGGAGGCCATGGTCAGGAGCAGGCAACTGTGTGGCAGGAACAGGGTAGCTCCACTCAATCCAGCCCAAAGCGCACATGAGAAAGAAAGTTCCCACATACAGCACATTAAGGAGGGTATGCAGAGACCTGTCTGAATCATCAGTGATGTCTCATGGTTGCCTCTTGGAGGGATCCCACCCTCAGAGCACTGATAAGTTTGGACCTTATAGCCTCTATCTGTTTTCAAATGCCCCATGCCAGGAGTTAAACCATTTTTCCTCATCCTAGGTTCAGGCCATTTCTAGTTTTGTTATGATTGGTGAGGATATCCAGTACACCCAAAATCTGACCAGACAGATATTCCTACCATAGTGCTGACAAGACTGACATAGAAACCACAGGTATATACCCATTCTGACTAGCACTGCAACCCCTGAAGACTTCAAACCTGAGCAGCACAGAGATCCATAGCAGAACACCAAAGTGAACAGCACAGAGACCCAAAGTTGGATACCTAAGTGATAAATACAGAGAATCCATGAAGTCTCAAAACCTCATCAATATAGAGACATTAGGCAATCTTCAACCTCACAAGCACAAAGAACCCAGGTGAACCCAAAACCTCAGTTGGTACAAACACCCTTAACAGAACACAAAAGTGGCTAGCCCATAGACCCCAGGAAGATTTCCAACCTCATGACCACTGAGACCTTATGTGAACCGCCAACCTGATCAGCACAAAGACCCACAGCAAACACCTAATCTGAACAAAACAGGGAACCACAGAAAGACACTAAAATGTATTAGTACATAACCCCCAATAAGACCTCAACCTAAGCAGCCCAGAGACCTATAACAGAACCCTCAACTTGTCTAACACAGAGACCTCTGGCTGATTCCAATATGACCTGAGCAGAGACACCCCACTGACCTCAAACTTTACCAACGCAGATAACTAAGGGAGAAACTCAACTTGACAAGAACAAGGATGCATGCAGACCAGGAACCGAACATAGAAAGAGACTCCAACAAGACACACAAACTGAATAGCACAGGACAGAGCATTCCATTAACCTGAACAACAGAGAGACCTCCAGAGACTTGAAACAGACCAGCACAGGTACCCCAATCAGACCCATGACCTTATCAGGCACATAGTTCTCAATCACATCCCCATTCTAAGAAACACGAAGAACCCTGACAGAATACTCAAATGCCAAGCATACAGACTCCTAGCAGACCCTGAACCTGGCCAACACAGAGATACCCAGGAGAACGCAAACATGACCATCACAGGTAGCCCCAGTAGAACTCAAAATTGACCAGAACAGAGCACCCAGTGCAGATCTCTGAATTGACCAGAACAGAGACCCCAGCAACAGAGACCAGGAGAGAGAAACTAGCAGACCCCAACCCTGACCAGAACAGACTCCAGGCTGATTTCAAATGTGACTGGGAAGAAAGATCCCCAGCAGAATCCTAACCTTTCCTGCACAGAGACCACAGAGTCACCCCAAACTTACCAGACGAGATACACGCACCGACCTCCAACTTGACCAACAAAGACATCATGCAGAAACCCAACATGAAAAGCACAAGGACTGCTGATGACCTGAAAACTGACAAAGATAGAGACTTCCAATAGACATGTAACCTGACAAGGACAGTACCCAGCAGTCCATTAACTTGAGCAGCAGAGATACCCTAGCAAATCTCCAAACAGATCAGCACTGATACCCAAAGCAGACCTTCAGAGTGAACAGCCGCACTGACCTTAAGCATATCCTAATCCTAACCAGCAAAGAGAACTCTGACAGAACACACAAATGACCAGCACAGATACTCTTGGAAGACCCACAACAAGACCACCACAGAGAGACCCAGCAGACCCAGAACTTGACCATCATATACAGCCCCAGCCAAATCCCTACCTACTGAACTCTGAATGCAGACCTCCAATTAAACCAGAATAGAGACATCAGGGATACCTGAGACAAGAAGAAAGTACTCAGCAGACCCCAAACCTGAAAAGGACCTATCCCAGGTCCATTTGAAGTGTGACATGGAACAGAGCCCCTTAGCAGACTCCTACTCTGATCAGCAAGAAATCACCAGGAGAACCCCTACCTCACCTGAAATGTTCCTAGAAGTCCCCAAACTGAGTAGCATGAAGATTGGCCAGAACTTCAACTGACCAGCACAGAGTCTCCAGGCAGACAACCAATGTGACCAACACAGAGACCTTTAGCACACTTTCCACCTGACCACCATAGAAACCACCAGAAGTCCCCTAAGATGAGTGGCATAGACTTTCAGCAGATCCCCAAACATACCAGCACATAGGTGTCTGCTGCTTTTGTCTTTTATGGTCAGATTTCCCATCTGGAAATCTCATTGTGATTTTTGTGTTGTGTATTTGCCTGATTTCTCTGTGTCTGTCAAGTTTGAAGTCAGTGGAAAGTCTCCATTCTGGTCAGGTTGGAATAGGAAGCAGTTCTCTGTGTTGGTCAGGTGGAGGTCTGCTGTGGGTTTTCTCTGATGATTCATTTGGAGTCCTGCTGGGGTTCTCTGTTTTGAGACAATTGGGTATCTTCCTGCGGTCTCTGTGGTTGTGACGTTGGAGTTCTATGAGGGTCCTCCTTGCTGGTCAGTTCTAAAGTCTGCCTGCGATTTATTTGCTGGTCAGTTTATTTTATTTTATTTTTCTTTATTGGGGTGACATCTATTAGCAAGGATTACATAGGTTTCAGGCACACAATTCTACAGTATATTGGCAACTTGATGTATAATAAGTTCACCACCTAATGTGACTTCTCTTTCCATCACCTTATATTTAGCTTTGCCCCTCCTCCCACCCCCTTCCCTTTCGCCTCACACTAATGGACTCGTCCCCAAATAAACATTAAACTATTGATTGTGTCCATGGGTTATTTGTTTGTTCATTTCTTTTTTTCTTTGCTTTCAGTATTATATTCCTCATATGAGTGAAGTCATACAGTACCTTGTTTTTTCTGTCTGGCTAATTTCACTAAGCATGATGGTCTCCAGGTCCATCCATTTTGTTGCAAATGGCAATATTTCATCTTTTCTTACAGCGGAGTAATATTCCATTATGCATATGTACCACTGCTTCTTTATCCAGTCATCTGTCGCAGGGCACTTTGGTTGTTTCCATGTTTTGGCCACTGTGAACAGCACTGCAATGAACATTGGGGTACATAAGTCTTTGCGGACAAAGGTTTTCAAGTTCTTTGGGTAGATCCCCAGAAGAAGAATTGCTGGATCAAATGGTAACTCCATTCCCAATTTTCTGAGGAATCTCCACACTACCTTCCACAGTGGATGTAGCAGGTTGCACTCCCACCAGCAGTGTACCAGAGTTCCTTTTTCTCCACATCCTCTCCAGCACTTGTTATTCCTTGTCTTGTTGATAACAGCCATTATCACAGGTGTGAGGTGGTATCTCATTGTGGTATTGATTTGCATTTCCCTGATAGCTAATGAGGATGAGCATTTTTTCATATGTCTGCTGGCCATTTGTATTTCTTCGTGGGAGAAGTGTCTGTTTAGTTCTTCTGCCCACTTTTCAATTGGGTTGTTTGTTTTCTGTTGTTAAGTCTTATTAGTTCTTTGTATATTTTAGATATTAGACCCTTATCTGATGCATTATTTGCAAATATTTTTCCCCATTCAGTTGGCTGTCTCTTTGCCTTGTTGACGGTTTGTTTTGCTGTGCAGAAGCTTTTTAGTTTGATATAATCCCATTCATTTATTTTTGCTTTTACTTCCTTTGCCTTTGAGGACAGGTTCATGAAGTCTTCCTTGAGTCCTAGGTCTATAAGTTTAGTACCAATGTCTTCTTCTATACAATTTATTGTTGCAGGTCTGATATGAAGGTCTTTAATCCATTTTTTTAAAATTCATTTTTATTGTTAGACTTATTGGGGTGACATCTGTTAGCAAGGATTACATAGGTTTCAGGCACACAATTCTACAGTGCATTGTCAACTTGATGTATAATAAGTTCACCACCTAATGTGACTTCTCTTTCCATCACCTTATATTTAGCTTACCCCCCTCCTCTCCCACACCCTCCCCTTTCTCCCCTCCCTAACCCACTCATCCCCAAATAAACATTAAACTATTGATTGTGTCCATGGGTTATTTGTTTGTTCATTTCTTTTTTTCTTTGCTTTCAGTTTTATATTCCGCATATGAGTGAAATCATGCAGTTCTCTGTTTTTCCTGTCTGGCTTATTTCACTTAGCATGCTGATCTCCAGGTCCATCCATTTTGTCGCAAATGGCAATATTTCATCTTTTCTTACAGCTGAGTAATATTCCATTGTGTATTTGTACCCAGCTTCTTTATCCAGTCATCTGTCGCTGGGACCTTTTGTTGTTTCCATGTTTTGGCCACTGTGAACAGCGCTGCGATGAACATTGGGGTACATAAGTCTTTGTGGACAAAGGTTTTCAAGTTCTTTGGGTAGATCCCCAAAAGGGGGATTGCTGGGTCAAATGGTAGCTCCATTCCCAATTTTCTGAGGAACCTCCACACTGCCTTCCACAGTGGTTGTACCAGTTTGCACTCCCAGCAGCAGTGTACCAGAGTTCCTTTTTCTCCACATCCTCTCCAGCACTTGTTATTCCTTTTCTTGTTGATAATAGCCATTCTCACAGGTGTGAGGTGGTATCTCATTGTGGTTTTGATTTGCATTTCCCTGATAGCTAATGAGGATGAGCATTTTTTCATATGTCTGCTGGCCATTTGTATTTCCTCATGGGGGAAGTGTCTGTTTAGTTCTTCTGCCCACTTTTTAATTGGGTTGTTTGTTTTTTTGTTGTTAAGTCTTATTAGTTCTTTATATATTTTGGATATTAGACCCTTATCTGATGCGTTATTGGCAAATATTTTCTCCCATTCAGTTGGCTGTCTCTTTGCCTTGTTGATGGTTTCTTTTGCTGTGCAGAAGCTTTTTAGTTTGATATAGTCCCATTCATTTATTTTTGGTTTTACTTCCCTTGCCTTTGAGGACAGGTTCATGAAGTCTTCCTTGAGTCTTAGGTCTATAAGTTTAGTACCTATGTCTTTTTCTATACAGTTTATTGTCGCAGGTCTGATATGAAGGTCTTTAATCCATTTTGAGTTAATTTTTGTATATGGAGAGAGTTCATAGCTCAGGTTCATTCTTTTGCATATGTTTTTCCAGTTTTCCCAGCACCACCTACTAAAGAGGCTGTCTTTTCCCCATTGTATGTTTTTTGCTCCTTTATCGAAATTTATTTGTCCATATATTTGTGGGTTTATTTCTGGGTTTTCAGTTCTGTTCCATTGGTCTCTATTTCTGTTCTTCTGCCAGAACCAAGCTGTTTTGACTATTGATGCTTTGTAATATAAATAGAAGTCAGGAAGTGTAAT
>PVJL010017387.1:0-18378 GCA_004026885.1 Lyroderma lyra
TGAAGACCTTGACCGGTAAGACCATCACCCTGGAGGTGGAGCCCAGTGACACCATCGAGAATGTCAAGGCCAAGATCCAAGACAAAGAGGGCATCCCCCCTGACCAGCAGAGGTTGATCTTCGCCGGCAAGCAGCTGGAAGACGGACGCACCCTGTCCGACTACAACATCCAGAAGGAGTCCACTCTGCACCTGGTCCTGCGCTTGAGAGGAGGTGTCTTAATTTCCTCCTTTTAAGTTTTCAACAAATTAAATTGCAGTTTCCTTTCAATAAAGTTGTTGCATTCCCAAAGAGAGTAATTGTTTTCTTTGGTAGTGTTATATGAGGTTCTTTTAGTTACAGAGAGTGGGAAGGGTCAAGGTTTTCAGTCTACCAAATGATGATTCTATGGTACCCAGGAGGTAAAAATAGCTTTAAGGTGGCAGTAATACAGAACTGTAGTTGGAGTGTAAGAATGAAAACTAGATAAATTGGAGGTGACAGTTAAAACTTTTCATGTGTCCACAAATGTAGATTTATGTGTAAACGAACCATTGACTTGGAAAAATACTGAGTTTGGGTGGTGTGAGATAATAGAATGGGAAAGTTTCTAGAATAACAGCAAGAAAGGTACTGAAAGAATGGGAGTGTTTGAAGGATATGAAAAATCAGTTTTGATACTTGTATTTAAATTCACAGTTGCATAAAAAATAGTTTGAGAAGTTTTAAAAGGACGTAGCAGTTAATTTGTATTAAGTATGAAGGGTTTGTGTATAACAATTGGTGGGTGAAGCACTCGGCCCTTGTCTTCATTTGCAGAAGTTTGTAGTGGCATTTACCCAATCAGATGATGCTGGTAAGGAATGCCTGAGGCCTAGAACAAAAGGAAGAACTTGGCAGGGGAGTGGTCTAATAGGTAGAACCCCAGAAGTCAGGCCCATTAAAAGGAAAGAGTGTTTCTCAGGGCACCACGGTTCATTAAGCTTCCACACTTGGGGTATCCCGGTAAGCTTGTCCAACCTGCAACCCAGGATGGCTTTTAATGTGGCCCAACACAAATTTCTTAAAACGTGAGTTTTTTCTTTAAAGCTCGCCAGCTATCGGTAAGTATTTTACTGTGGTCCAAGACAATTCTTCCAGTGTGACTTCGGTAATAGTAAAACAGTCAACAGGCTTTTAAGTTCTGGGTTTAAGGGATTGCATCTAGAAGAGGCCACGTGAATCCAGAAATTGGGCCAATTTATTAAGGTAGTTTTTAAGTGTGTGTAATGTATCACTGAATATCCGTGACTCAATGTGTAAGTCAACACAGGTCAAGGAGCATTGTTGCAAGAACCTCGGGAATTACACCAGTACCTGTAACTATCCCAGTTACTATGTTGGAAATTTCTGTGTAATTCTGGTGTTCATTAAAATTAAGTGGTTGTAACATGGGGAAAACTTAAGTTTCTTGAAAGTGACCACTGCAGGACGGGCATTGCAAAATTAAGTCAGTTGAGTGCTCAGTAATAACACTTGGAAAACGTGGAGCTGGGTCATTTCATCGTTACAGCCTGATGTCCCTTAAGACAAATAGACACCCTTTGTTGACAGAGCTGGAAGGTTCTTGGCATGGGAGCATTATAGCATTAGTCTAATAAAGCTGTAAGGTGTTGCAGGGGAGGGGTACGCAACTGAGAATTCAATGAACACTTGGCTCCTTTAAAGTGCTTCCTGTCAAGGTTAGTGAAATGCTAATTAGAGGAAAGTTTTGAAAAGTAACAAGTTATTAAGAAAGTGCAAGTTCTTATAAAGTCAGGTAAACACCCAAATTCCTAACCAGTTACCCACTGGGCCAGTGATTGATTCTTTTGAAGTTTGGTATTTGAGGCTTCCCTTGTGTGATACATGCACCATATTTCTTATATACGTAGATGTATATATGTCGACAAATACATACACACCCATAGGACCATTCACAACTGTTTTTCAGCTAAAAGAATTTTTTATAGTTAGGTAATTCTGGGTATTGTTCCATGTCAGCATATCTAGGTCTGCCTCCTTAATACTCTTAATAGTCCACTGTATGAATGTCACTTAACCTGGCCACCAGAACATTTTCCAGATTTTTGTTAACAGTACTGCTGTAAGGTACATCCTTTTCATTAATACATTGAAAAGCTAGCATAAATGCAAGATTTCTATATAATAATGTTTGGGGGCATGTTTAAAAGTAGTTTTAGGACATTTTTGTAACTAATGATTGTCATCCCATATTTTAATTCTTTGAGTAAGTAATACTTAACATGTGACTCTCATACATTAGAACAGTATATAATGAAAGGACATCCATCTTGTCTCCTATCCACCCAGCTCACCCCCTACCCACTTAGGTACTTTCAGAGTTTTTCTGTGCATGTGTGTATACAACTAATTCCCCCTCCCCCAAAAGGTAGCATGCTAGTTTGCAGTCCTTCACCTTGCCTTTTCACTTTATATCTTTTATAGTTTTGACAGTTCTAACGTTTCACTTTGCATATGGAAAAAAAAACCCCCAATAAAAAACACCTTTCATATAATTTTCTCAAGAATAAAAACCAGCAGGGCAACACAATCCCAAGTAATCATTTATGTGACTGTCCATCGAACAAATACCAGGAACTATAGTGATATAGCATTATATCACTGTGATGAATGAGAAGGGTTTCTGCCATCAAGGGGTCAGTCTAGTTAAGTAACAGATGCTAAACTTGACCAGTTTCACTGGATGATTGTTAAATCTCAAAGCACCCCAAAGTTTGGTTTCACGCTTGGATGGCTACTCTAACCATTCACTTAACTAGGTGCAGTTGTGAGTCTTGAATAAACCAGAAGAAAAATGCATGGCTTGTAGTTACTTAAAAGTAGTGTTTCTTTTTATGTTTTGTCTGAAAGTACAACAAAATCTTAGCCAAGTCATAAATACGGCTTTTATAGAGGTGTATTTACAGATGGGAAGCACCTTTTAATGATAAGTCTGCAGTGTTCATTTCTACCGGAAGAGGGAGCAACTGGGACAGGCTTTGGTTTAGTCATGAAGCCTGCAGCGCCCCCAAGCGGTTGTGATTGACCAAGTAATTTATGCTTTTAGTCCTTACAGAGAGGCTTGTTGACTGAGTGTAAAAGTTAATTTATTGTCCCTCCCATAACCCAAATGCCTTTTACTTTCTCTTTTTTTCTCCAGTCCCACAGCCACTTCTGTGTCCAGCCCAGCTGGAATTACTCCATAATCCCGAATGTAGCCATTATTCAACACGGACCCTCTACTTCTTGCTGTATCTCATCAAATCTCACCCCTCAAAATACTCTCCTCTCTGCTGGCCACTTTCCTGCCATTTTGCACCTCCTTCGCTCCAACGGCTCCCTCTTTTTAAAAATACCAGCACTCCCACCTCAACAGACCAAATCCTACCCAATGTCCAGACCTAATCCAAAGATTCCACAAAGCTTCCTTGAATGTCCCAACTGAAAATGATCTGTCTTCCCTGAAATCTCAGAGCTCTTTCTATTTTGTACTGAAGTTCTTTATTCGAATGGGCTAACTCTGTTCTTTTATTTGATAACAAACCATAATTGCCCATGGAAGCAGAAAATATCTGAGTAAGTGGGAAAGGACTGGGGGCCCATGTGTGATCAGATGGATGGTCAGGAGAGGCTTTCTGGGAAAAGACAGACCCGAAATTTGAGCAAGGCAGCTTTGCAAAAGATGAGGCCGCAGAAAATCGTGCAGCAGCCCTGGGACTGACAGAGTTTGGCATATTTGAGGAACAAAGAAGACCAGCATGGCTGCAGTGCAACAAGCAAGTGGACAGATGGGGCCGGAGGGCCTTCCTTCAACAGACATTATCTGGTCTGGAGGGGCCCAGACGTCAGCGTTTTGAAGCCCTCCTGTGAATCTGCAGTGCAGCCAGGGTTGGGAACCACTGTTTTAAAGTGTTGCCACCATGAAATGGGTGAGACAGTTTTGTTTTTGTTTCTTTTTGTTGCTTTTCGGTATGTGGGTAGCTCCCTGACTGGGAATCGAACCCAGGTCACCTACGTCCGACACTTTCTGTGTTGACTAATGACTTACTGTAGGAATCTAATGTACCAGGTCAGACAGTTAATTTCACCAACTCATCCTAGAAAAGGTGCTGCACACCTCACTGCTGAGTGTCACTGCAATCGCCTTCGAAGTGCTCCCCTTGGGAAGCCGTGCACCGACCCCAGCGCCTAGTCCACCCTTCAAAGCAATTCTGGAATCCTTTTTCTGGAACGGCCATCAGAGCTGTCGTCATACCCAGAATCTGACCATTAACGTCACAAACTTGCCACCCTGTGCTTACGTTGGCAGCGCCGTACAAACAACTCAATGAGGTGTCATAACCTTGCAAGGTTATTATCGTGTATGTTATTTAACAGTGAATAACACATTACCCCGAACGTACCAGCTTAATCCCAAGGCCCTGTGCATCAGGAATTGGAGCGTGGCTTAGCACAGGGGCTCCGCTTTGGGAGTCGAATGAAATTGCATGTCACTGGAAGGCTTGACCAGGGCTGAAGGACCTGCTGTGGAGATGATGCAGTCGCGTAGCCGGCAAGGTGATGCTGACTGCTGGTACCTTTCGATGGGGTCCTTCAACGACCTTCCCATCTGACGGCTTCCTCCCTGAGAGTAATTCAATCAGCACAAGGTGGAAGATGCAATAGCTTTTATGGTCTAGCCTTGGAAATCACACGACACCTCCATTTCCACAATATTCTTATTGGTCCATAGGCCAGTCCCGCCCACTGTGGGAGGGACGACACAGTGTGTGTGTGTGTGTGTGTGTGTGTGAGTGTGTGTGTGAATACCAGGAAGTGGGGATCCCAGGAATCACCTTGGAAATATGGTAGTCCCCACTTCTCCACAGTTTTGCTTTCTGTAGTTTCAGTTATCAGCAGTCAATATTGGTCTAAAATTATTACCGTATTTTGTCATGTATAATGCATACTTTTTGGCCCAAATTTGTGAGGGGGAAAAATAAGGATGTGTATTTTATGTGGGTAGTACTAATTCTGTACCCATATAAATGTTTTAAAGTCCTTTACTTATGGCTGTGAGTTAAAAGTGGAACTCTAGAAATCAATAATGATATCTGTATGCAAAATAATTTCCTGGAATACAATAATCAGGGTTTTAATATAAAAAAATTTATACATAAAATTTCTTGTACTTTGTATTTTTGCTTTTTGGTATGTGGGTAGCTCCCTGGCTGGGAATCGAACCCAGGCCGCAGCGCCGACAGCGCCAACGCCGAAGCCTTAAGCCACTACTCCACCAGGGAACTCCCTGTATCTGTTCTTGTGTTTTGTAATTATTTGTTGCATAAAGTTTATTGTACCATAATATTTAAAAATAAATGCTAAAATTCCTTTATAATAATAAAAACAAGTACCTAAATATAAACAAATAAAATTTGAATTAAAAAATTAAAATGAAGATTTTTTTCCCTTGAAAGTTTGGGCCAAAAACTTGAGTGTGCGTTATATGCAGGAGCACATTGTATATTGCAAAATATGGTAAATGGAAAGTTCTAGAAACCAGCAAGTCATATGTTTTATCCCTGCGCCCCTCCGAGTAGCGTGATGACCCGCTCCGTTTGTCCAGCCTGAGACGTGACTCCTCCCTCTGTGCTGCGTCTCCACGCCGTCCGCGTCCTGCCTGCCCGTCTTGGCTGCCGAAGCGAGCGACGCCCCGTGGGGTGCTCCGCAGAGTCCAGGTCAGCCCTTACGTTACTTAGTAACGACGCAGAGTGCGGGAGGGCGACGCTGGCGGCCGGGATGTGCCACAGCGCTTCCTGTGAGTGACAGGGGCGTCCCGCACAGGGACAGACCGCCCCCAGGAAGTTTCCTTACGGTGCGGGGCAGTGACGGCTGCCAACCTGTCACTGTGCCTGCTGTGGGCCTTGCACTCTGCCATAGGTCTGTGTGCGCAGGGGCGCACAGGGCAGGCATGGAATTCGGTACTACCCGGCTTTCGGGGATCCACCGAGGGTCTTGGGACGTATCCTTCCCGGATGCCGGGCTCGGGTGGGGACGGCTGTATCCCCACCGTGTCTCCCAGCTCCAGCTGGAGCCTTTCCCCCTCTTCTCAGGATTTCTCGTTTATCAGTATGTCCTGTGCATGCAGCCTCCGTAGTGTAGCCGGACCCTCGCGGGCCTGTCCCCTGCCAGCACCCTGGTGGAGGCCACCGATTTTTCTCATGGAAACTCCCCACTGATTTCTCTGCTCCCACCTCTGGGTCCGGAACAACCGCCTCACATTCTTAGTTTCCAACTCTGGGGGCAAGTACACCGACTGGGAGAGGATAGCTGCGAAGGGCATGGGGATGGCGGCCAGCCCCGGGCCCCTGAAGGCAACCATGAGCTGGTCCTCATGTGTGAGTCCTCCCGCACGCTGGTTTGCTGGTCCCAGTCACTACTGAGAACAAGCAGGCCTCCCCTGTGCACAACTCCCCAGGGGTCCCACTGCCTGGGGTGTGCCCCCACCCCCAGTCTTCCCATCGGAGGCCCCTTGTCTTCTTTCAGCCCCACCTGGAACCTCTCTCCCCTGACCACCGTTTTAAACTAGTCCGCTGGCCCCCAGCTAGGCGCCCTCCTTCTGTGATCCACGGTTACATGCTTCATAGGACACTAATAACCAGCCGACGACAAAACTAGTAGGTGTCCTCCAGAGCCCCAGCTGCCCAGTGAGGCCCGAAAGCCACAGGGACAGGAGTGAGGAGGTCGGCTTTGTGCCTCAGCCTTCCGGTCAGCACAGCTGCCTCTGGGGGCTGCAGCACCCCAGGGGGCTGACACCCCATTGTTGCAACACAGCTGTCTCATTTGCCACCTGATCGCAGGTCATGACCGTGACTGACGCAGGCCTCTGGGTAGCATTTCACAGTGGTGTCCTTTCACTGCCTGTTCATTGTCAAGCTACACAGGTGACATCAGGTGTAGTAGACCTGTGAGTTTCGAGTCAAAGAAGGGAAAATGGTTGTGGCCACGGGGTGAGGATGGGGAGCCGGTCCCAAGCGCTCACTTGTTGGCACGCGTCGTTGCTAAGGCTTGTCACTGCTTCGTGGAACTGGCTTGAGCTGCCGTCCTGTTAGAACTCAGACCGCTGTTTTTAGAAAGCAGTGCATGTGCCTTGAAGAAGTAAAAATGGGACAGAGTGAAAGGAAAGTTCTCTCAGCCCTGCCCTTGGCCCTCGGCCCGTCCCAGTCTGTGGGAGCTGCTGTAACAAAGTGCCGTAGGACAAGGCTTAAACACCAAACGTTCGTTTGTCACAGCTCCCGAGGCCAGAGGCCCGCGCCCTGGTTCCTAGACTGCCGTCTTTTCCATTGACCTCATGTGGCGGGAGCTCTGTGGGGTCTCATTTACAAGGGCCCCATCCCCCCTCAGGGCTCCACCCTTATGGCCTAATCACCTCCCAAAGGCCCCTTTAATTTAAAATTTCCATATGAATTTGGGGGGGCACAGACATTCAGACCGTATCCATTCCCCTCCCCCATGGTTACGGATGTCTTGTGTATCCTTCTAGATGTTCTATACATTTGGGAGGCTACTTACCTGTCCCTCTTTCCTACACAGACTGACAGTGTACCATGCATCCTCTTGCTACCCCGCTCTTTTTGCAGAAGAAGATTAGTTTAAGAATGCTCTATCAGCACCTGCGGATGCGCCCCATCCTTGCCCTGGGCTGCAAAATACCCGCTTGTGTCCGTTGGCACTAATCCCACGTGGCTATTTAAATTAATTAAAAGCGAAAGAACTTAGTTCCTCAGCGGCACGCTTCGGGAGCTCATAGGGAGATTTGACTGGGGCTGACATCCTGGGCGGCGCACCTAGGGACCATTTCCATGATTGTGGGAAGTTCTGCTGGCCCGGCCTGGGGTGGGGGCCCTGATTTAGGTGAGCAGTCCCCGAGTGCTGCATGTGCCCTGGCTTCCACAAAGTGCAGGTGGACGTCTGAAAAGAAACTCCTCGAACCTGCTGGGCCAAAGGGTAAGTGCCCTTCAGATTTAGACAGGTTATACCAAATTCCCTTCCAGAGAGGTGACACAAATTCACACTTTTGCCAACAGTAGTCACCAGTCCCTGGGTCCTCACACCCTCGCCAGCACACGGGCTTCTCAAACTTCGATTTTTGCTCATCTGCGAGGCGAATGACGGTGTCTTATGATAGTTTTAATTGAAAAATTATTTTAAGTTTCCCTTGACACAGTAAGAGCCTCATTCATGACTTCATTTGACAAAATCACTTTCACTGTGAAAAATGTTTCTTGAAGCCTTTTGTGTCTCTCTGGGGACTTGGTCCCCCGGGCGGGTGTCCGGGGTTCATTGCCGCATCCATCACTTGTGCTGACTGGTGTGCTGCTCATTATTAGCTGCGGTGAATGCAGGGGGAAAGGCACGATTGGATACAAAATGCCCAAAGCCATGACAAATGGTAAGGGCGCCAGGCTGAGACTTTTTTTAAAGAAACTATGATGTGTCATCTCGTGGGACACTTAGTTATCCGGCCCAGCTTGTTCGTTAGCTGGCTCTTATCCTCAGTGACTGGGTGACTGAGTTGCTCTTGGAATCCAAGACTGATGCAGCAGCAGACACACAGCTCTGTTGACCTGGCTGAAGTTTGTAACAGTTCACAATAATCACGGTGCGGCGTGTTCACAGCAGCACTAGTCCCATAGCCGCCAGGTGGAAACAGCCTCATGTCCATCAGTGGGTGAATGGATAACCAAATGGGGTCCTTCCTTATGGTGGGATGTTATTCAACCACAAACAGGGAAATTTGACACCATGGATGGGACCATGGGGACATTATGCCAAGTGAAATAAGCCAGTCACAAAAGGACACATACCCGTGTGATTCCACTCAGTTGGGGCTTGACGATAGTCAAAATCATGGGGACAGAAAGTGGAACAGGAGTTAGGGTGGGGAGGACAGGGGAGCAAATCTTTACTAGGGATAGAATTTCAGTTTGGGAAGATGAGAAAGTTCTAGAGATGGCTGGTGGTGATGGTCGTACCACAGTGTGAATATACTTAATGCCACTGAACTGTACACTTGAAAAATGGTTAAAATGGTAAAAAAAACAATGTACATGGTGGCAAGACATGGAAGTTTAGGAAATAGGTGGAGAAACAGACAGTAGTCAGAGGGTCCCACTGGGCAAGGTTTCTAAGTGTTGCCCAGGAGATGAACCACCTGTCAGTCACCCCGGGGGACAGGATTCTCTACGTGCTGGAGGATGTGATGGGGTGTTGGGTGGGGTAGAGGAGCGCCCCAGTTGGACGTTATACAGTTGGAGCGGGAGTCCACTACTGGAAAGCCATTTATCTGCCAGGCGCACACCAGTGTCTTGGTACCCCAATCTCTCCAAGGCCGCCCCCAAACTTCACCAGCCACAAGGGGGCGTGATGAGGTCGCTGAGCATCACAGAAAGGGGGCAGCGAGGACAGCCTGTCCCCATCCCTTTCTCCCTCCCTGCCTCTGTTTGCACCTCGATCCCTTTTTCCTTTCAATAGACTGTATGCTGTCGAGCAGTTTCAGGGTCACAGCAAAGTTGAGGGAAAGGGACAGAGCTGCCCCAGAAACACCCTGCCCCCCACACGCACGGCCTCCCCCACTCTCAGCTCCCCCCAGGGAGGTATCTTTCCTTCTTAAAAACTGTGGTAAAATTCATGACGTAAAACTGTTTTTACCATTTTCGAGTGTGCTATTCAGTGGCACCCGGCACACTTACAACAGTGTGCAACCACCGTGCCTATAGCGTTCCAGAACATTCTCATCGCCCCAAAAGGAGACCTGTGCCCATGAAGCCGCTGCTCCCCCTTCCCCCTCCCATCCCTTAGCAACCACCCCTCTGCTCCTGGACATTTCATATAAATGGAGTCACACAATACATGGCGTTTGGTGACTGGATGCGCTTGTGACACCTCCCCTCGCGTTTTCAAGGCTCATTCATGTTGTAGCATGAATCAGGACTCCACTCCTGTTTGTGGCTGCACACACTTCACTGCATCGCTACACCACGGTTTGCTAATCTGTTCGTCTGCCGAGGGGCATTTCGGTCGTTTCCCAAATGGTTCTGAATGTGGGGAATTTCACGGGACGCGTGCTTTCTGCCGCTGTGAGCATGCGCCGGTGCGCGCTTTCAGCCGCTGTGAGCATGCGCCGGTGCGCGCTTTCAGCCGCTGTGAGCATGCGCCGGTGCGCGCTTTCTGCCGCTGTGAGCATGCGCCGGTGCGCGCTTTCTGCCGCTGTGAGCATGCGCCGGTGCGCGCTTTCTGCCGCTGTGAGCATGCACGGGTGCGTGTTTGTTTGAAGGCCCGTTTTCAGTTCTCTTGGGCGCATAGCGAAGAGGAGAATTGCTGGGTTATATGCCAACTCTAGGTTTAACTTGTTGGAGAACCTCCTCGTTCCTTGTTGGTTCTGATGAGCAGAACGCCTCAGCTTAAATTCCCTCCGCTCCTATTGGAAACACCTGCACTCTCTGCAGGGCTGCTAGGAAGTCCCACCCCTCCCTGCTTGCACTCCACCGTGGCCTCTTCCCAGCACACACGAAAAATTCCTCCCACAGCCTGTGAGATCCTGCGGGATCAGGTCCTGCAGATCCTGCCACCCTCTTCTCCCACCTCCCCGCCCCCCCGCCCCCCCCCCCCCGCCATTAAGGTTTCCGTCAGTCGTTTCCTCAGAGAGACTTTCCTCACCCAGCCACACTCTTCTACGTGACTCTGACTTTGTTTCTGCATGACACCTAGCACATTGCTGCTTCACACCTCCCGATGTTTGCGCGTGTTGTTCCCTCGGCCTGGAATGCTTTGCCCTGTCTTTGAGAGGCAGGCTTCTTTTGTCATTCTACGTTTAACTGTCAGAGACCTTTCCCGGCCTCCCAACGTAAAGTGGCAACCTGGTCACACCAGACTCCACCACCTGTTTTGTTGAACACGTTTTGATATTTACTTATTGGTATTTACTTTATCTCTGCCTCTCCACTGTTCTTTAAAAGCAGGAAGTCTGTCCTTTCACTGTTGTATCCCTGTGCCTAGAACAGGGCTTGACGATAGTAGGTGCTCAATAAATACTTGTGAAATAAATAAGTGAATAACAATAATTTTTTTCTATCTTGAGAAATAGTTCTATTATAATGTTGAATCTTATTATCTTCTTGGAATGTCCTTCTTTATTTAAAAAAAGTCTTTATTATTTCTAGGGGTAGCAAAATAGGAATGGTATTGGGTAGGGGTACATTTGAGTCTTCCAGCATGACCATAATACTTCATTTCTTAAAAACAAGCAGAGACACAAAAGGCCGTATATTGCCTAATTCCATTTACATGAAATATCCAGAATCCCAATCTATAGAGACAAAAAAGTAGATTTGGGGTAAACCAGGGGGTGGGAGCGCAGTGCAGAACGGTCAATAACTCTGAAGGGTACAGGGTTTTATTTTGAGGTGATAAAAATGTTTTGGAACTGGACATGCTGGTTGCACAACATTGTGAATGTTCTAAATGCCATGGGATTGTTCAGTTTCAATGGTTAATTTTGTGGCTAACCTTCAGAAAAAGAAGTAGACTGGTCACTAAAAGACAGGTACTGAGTGATTCCACTTCCATGAGGAACTCAGAGGAGTCAGACTCAGGGAGGGAAAGGAGCACCGTGGGGCGGGGGCGGGGGAAGGAGTGGGGAGTGTTTAATGGGGACAGAGTTTCACTTGTAGGAGATGTGAACACTCTGGAGATATACCATGCAACACCCTGCATGTACCTAACACAACGGAACTGCACACTTAAAAGTGGTTAATGATAATAAATTTTATGTTGTGTGTGGGTTTTTTTTTTTTACCACGATTAAACATTTTTTGAAGTGTTTTTTTTTTAAAAGCAAGCAGAAAAATAAAAAGCAAGCAGAAGCAAATATGTCATTAAATTAAGGTTTGTTAGACCTGGCCATTAGGTCCATGGTATTCATTATATTATTATTCTCTCTCTTTTCATGAATCGTTAAAACATTCCATAATCAGGAAAGAATTCTGGAAACTAGTTCCTTAGGATATGTTGGCAAAATACAAACAAACAACAACTATGACCTAGAATTGCTTTTAGCTTTCATGTAAATCTGTGGGCTTTAAAAGCAGCGATAAAATGAAAAGCACGCCGAATACACATATGCAGCTGCAAAACTTCAGCAGCAGCGCGCTGGGTCCCCGCCGCTGCTGCATTAACCGTTCGGAGCTTAGAGGTGCAGACGGCAGCAACCTGCTGTGTCTAGCACGGTTCTTCTAGGAGGTTCTTCCTGGCTCGCTCTTGGGCTCGGCTGGGGGTCAGAAATGGCTGGGAGGTCAACAAGGCTCATCACTCGCTTTCCTGGAGGTAGAAACTAGTTTCTACTGGGACCTCGGTGGCAACGGCAGCTTCAGAGCACAGAGCACCCTCACGTAGCCTGGCGGCCTAGCCTTTTGGCCGGGTTCCAGCACGCCGTGACAACCGGCTGTCACCGCATCACTTGCGTGGATTTACCGACTCCGGACATTTCCTTCTGTACACTAGAAGCAACTGCAGCTACAAGGTGCAGGTTCAAGGTCACCTTGTTAGAAAGTAACCTGGTTGTCCACTCTCTCTTTCCCTCTTTCCTGGGTCTAGATTGTTGCCACGGTGAGGCAACTGTGACCCTGGGGGGGTCTGGGGCAGGAGACAGCTACCCACACTCAAGGGCAAGATGATTCAGCTCCACCTTTTTGTTCTGTTTTCAGCTTTTTTTTTTTTAATGTGCTAAATAGCACATACATCAAATGTACCATCTTAACCATGTTTTCTTACTGTTAGACTTATTGGGGAGGCCTAGGCTCTAGGTGTACAGGTCCACAGCGCGTCGTCTGTGTGTTGCATATGTGCTCACCACCCAGAGTTCGTTCTCCTTCCACCCCGTGTGCTTGGCTCCTCCTCCCTCCTCTCCCCACCTACCCGTCTCTCACCCCCTCCCCGTCTTGCCCCCAGGCAACCACCAAACTATGGACGGTGTCCACGAAATTTTGTTTCTTTGTTGCTTTCAGTTTTATATTCCGCACCTGAGTGACGTCACATGGTTCTTGTTTTTTCTGTCTGGCTTATTTCACTTAGCGTGGTGGTCTCGAGGTCCATTCGTGTTGTTGCAAATGGCCGTGTGTCATCTTTGCTTGTAGCTGAGTCCTATTCCGTCATGTATGTGTGCCACAGCCATCTGAACCGTTTTTAAGCGTGCAGGTCAGTAATGTTAAGCGTACACACAGTGTGGGACAACAGATCTTTGGAACTTTTGCATCTTGCAAAACTGAAACGCAATGAACGACTATTGGTCTTGCCTTGAAAGGTGATTTCTTAAAGGCAAAAGCAATTGCTCTGAGCTGGGTGTGAGTCGCTGTTTTGTCGGAATATAAGACTTTGTGTTCGGTTTCATGCAAATAAGAACTCAGTTCCTCTCAGCAGCTCTGTGCTGGGCAAAACTCTAATTTCAGTTATTTTTCAGAAATTCCAAAGAGTGGGAAAGGTGACAATAGGAGGAAAATGTAACTGCTCCCCCACCGTAAGAGTCCTGTGCGATCTGAAATTCAAGTCCACAGGCTACCGGCCATAAACGAAGCGGGGGCTTCACGTGCAGTAGCAGGGGGAGAGTTTTACTGGTTTCCCGCTTCTATTTAAGGGTTCATTGGGCTCCATTTCCACGATCGGTCCAGAATTTGCAAATCCATAAAGAGAGTAGGTTAGGAGTTGCCGGGATGGACCAGGGGGAGTCGGAGGTGACGCTAACGGCCAGTGAGGGGGTCGGGACGGTGCCCCAGGCTTCAGCACCCCACCCGCAACCCGGCGCTGCCCAAGTAGCAGAGGCCCGGCCCACGGCCCACGCTAAGATGCAGAAAATGCTGCATTCCTCCCCGAGGGCTGTCGTAACAAAGCACCACTAACTGGGCAGCTTCAAACCACAGGAACCTGTTTCTCACAGCTCTGGGGGCTGGAACTTGGAAATCAAGGGGTCGGCAGGGCCGTCCCCCTCCGAAGCCTCTGGGGAGGTCCTTTCTAGCCGCTTCCAGCTCCTGGGGGCTCCGGCTGGCGGCAGGCGTCCTCACGCGGCCGCCTTCCCTGTGTGTGTCTGTGTGTCCTCTCTTATGAGGACCCTGGCCTTATCGGATTCAGGGCCCAGCCTCCTCGGGGATGACCTTCGCTTGATCACATCCGTACAGACCCTGTTTGCGAAGCAGGTCGCGTTCCCAGGTGCTGGGGCAGGACTTGAACACGCTTTATGAGGACGCTATTCTGCCCCCTGTAGGCGGGAGAAGCGAAAGGCTTCGGGGACAGCCAAAACAGAGGAAATCTGAGTGCTTACACGGGGGAGGGAGGCGTGAAACGAATGAATGAGGAAAAAGTCGCTCATGGGCCCCTGATACATAAATCACCAAGTGACGCTGAGGTCCCCTGCTCCCTGAATGAGTGTGGGAGGATTTCCGCAACTTGAGTCAAAAGCCTTGGGGCCGGTACGCAGTTGCTGAAACAAGCTTCTTCTCACGCCTGACGGCTCTCTCCCTTCCCTGTGGCGGCGGTGCAGGGCTGGGGACAGGGGAGCCCCGCGGCCAACTGCACTAACTCCGGTTCCAGTGAGGCCTTACGGCCAAAATCGAGTTCAAGGTCCCAGGGCCTGGGGACACCGGAAGCTGCTACAGATCATAGCTGCTCCAGGGGAAGGGAGGGAATGGGAGACAGCCTCACCCTGTCCAGCCGGGTCGGCATGGGAGTCCTCTCCAAGCCCAGGCCTGGCTCAGAGGGCTGCCCTCCTGGACAGCCCTCTGAGCCCACCTCCCACGGCCCAGGCTTCTGTCCCCTGGAGGATCTGGGAAAACGCAGGTCACCGGTCCCGTCCTGGGGTGTGTGATTCGGCAGGTCTGGGGAAAAGAGAGCTTGTGCATTTCTGTCACGGGCCTGGTGGCTGGGGGACACTTGCAGAAGGGCTGCCTGAGATGCACGGCCCTCAGCAGGGGACTACACTGACCCCTATTCCGGATCCCAGGTCCCGAGAGCTCCCCGAGGATGGGGCGCAGGTGCTGGCATGCTTTCCAGCCCTAGGCTTGGCCAAATTTGGGGCCAACGGCCCAACACCTCCTCGTTCATCAAATGTCCATTCAGACCCCATTGTGCCCCTTGCACGCGCTGGGCCTTGCTGTGAGGACAGGCAAGGTCTTTGCCCTCATGGTGCTTTCATGTCAGTGGGCAGTCAGGCTGGACAGTGCCAGGGTGTGGTGACAGTAAAACAGGATGGCGCGAAAGGGAGCGTTCCTGTAGACAGGCTGGCCGGGGAAGGGCTGCCTTCCCTGTGGAGACCTGGGAAGCGTGTGCAAAGCAGCAGACATAGCATGTGCCAAGGTCCTGGGGTGGACACAGGCAGAACACATCAGAAGACCCGAGAAAGGCTGCATCTCAGGGCGTGAGAGGGAACGAGGGAGGGAGGAGGGTCAGGGACCGAGCCGCAGGGCAGGTTGGGCCCCAGGAGGGGTCCGAGCTTCCCACCTGTGCAAAGGGAAGCGTGTGGGGCGGGAAGCAATGTGATCCGCTGGCTTTGAAGGAGGTGCGCTCTGTGACCTCTGTGACCTCTGTGAAACACCCTCGCTGGGGCAGACCCATTTTCCCAGGAGCATTTTTCTCAGGTGTCATTACAGACGTATTAGCGTGAGAATGATCTATTTGTCCCCACCAGGCCGGGACCTGTATGAGGCCCACAGGGAACGCTCAGGAAACGCAGCTGGACAAACGCCCCTGCGATTGCCCAGCGCCCCCGGCCCTGCCCGCCCCTGCCCGCCAGAGGTTCCGGCCGCCGGCCGCTCTGTCCCGAGCCGTGTTGCCATCCATTGCTTTCCCAGGAGTAGTTCCAGAGTCTCTTCCTACCTGGGTTCCAGCCACCTCTGGCGAACAGCTGAGCCTGGTGCCAGGAACAGCCCCTTGGGAAACAAATTGGCAACTTTGCTACCATTCTCCCGGTCAGTGAGCTTCTTAAGAGGACAGGAGGCTTTTCTATGCCAGGGATTCTCTGCACCCACGTGGGCCCCTCTGCCGGGCTGCAGGGCGCTGCCCTCTGGCTCTGTCGCTGTGGACTGTGTCCCCAGGCCTTGGTGGGCCCCGCGCAGAGGACGTGGGTGCCGGGGAGGAGGGGGCGGTGGCAGGAGCTGCCGTTCACTGGACAGGAAACACTGCTCTGGCTGGAAGGAGGGCAGGGCCGGGGCCCGGCCGCACACCGAGCGGCGTCCTCAGGCTGGGCTTGCGTGTCCGAGCCCGCGGACGGCAGGCCCACGCGCGACGGGAGGTTCAGTGTTTCTCTTGAGTTAGGAAGGGAAGCCCGAAACTCAGCCCGGATTTCCACGAGCCAGAACAAAGGCCCTGAGAAAGGCAAGAGGAAAAGAGAACGAGGGCGGGCGGGCGGGGAGAGGCTCGGACTGTGGGCCTGGTGTCCTTGCAGACGCTGGCTGGGGGCCGGAACCCCCGCCCACACGGCGGTTCAGGTCCTGCAGCACAAACCTTCCCTCCCACCTCAGGGCCTTTGCACCGGCTGCGCCCGCGGCCCGGGATGCTCTCCCAGGGGTGTCACGGGGGCAGGGGGGGGCGTCCCTCCTCGGTCAGCTCTCTGCCATCAGGAAGCGCCCTCCCAGGGAGGCCCCACCCTCTCTCACTCCCGGTCAGACACTGTTCTGTCTTCCTCCGCCTTTAACTCCATCTGGAATTGCTTGGTTGCTCACTGGCTTTTGTGTGTGTCTCCGCCCCTGGAACGCAGAAGGGCCTCTCTCGTGCTCTCCAGGGCCCGCAGCTGTCCCCACACGTAGGCAGCACTCAGTGAATACGTCCACCGGGCCGTCGGTCTGTAGCTACTTGCCCAAGTGTTTCCTGTCTGTATCCACTGAGATGCTTTTCGCCCAAAGGACTCAGAAGCAGCAGCCCAAGTGGCTGCACAATGAAGACCTTCCCACGCGGGGCGAGTCCTAGGAGCAGCTGCAGGTTCTCAGTCCCTGTGACGAGGACATCCCTGAGGACCCAGGTTCTTTCCACCCCTGCCCCAGCATTTTCAGCTTTGCACAATGGCACCTTCAACCCCGGTAGCTCATCCAGGTGGGGTAAGTCCCACAGAAGAGGCGCAGGGTGCAGCTCCTCCCTGTGTCCCTTTTCACCCACCAGATGACTTTTCCCGGCACCCCACCCGCACCTCTTATTGGCTAGAATCAGGCCACAGGGCCACCCCCCAGCCAATCGCGATGAGGGGAATGGAATTACGAAGACTGGCTTAGCATAATCAGGGGTCCCTCACGATGGGTGTCCCCCTTTCCTGAGTATCTCTGGCTGCTTGGAGCAAGGTACACACTCTGCCATCAGGAATGAAGGGGGCTGGGGACAGGCCCCGTGTCTGTCAGTGTTGCTCAGGGAGGCTGATAGTCCCCCGCCCATGCTGGGCAGCTCAGAATGCACCCTGGGGAGAAGTACCGGGGTGGGCTTGGTGGCAGTGTGGGGGCCCAGCCTCCGTGGAGGACTCCCAGCCCCTCACCGCCTCCAACATTCCCATGGTTGGATGACCGTCACCAGCATCCAGTCACAGAACTTCTTAATTTTCCCACACGGACACTCTGTGCCTCTGAGCACCAGCGCCCCTTGCGCCCCGCTGCGCCCCCTGCGCCCTGCTGCGCCCCACTGCGCCCCCTGTGCCCCGCTGCGCCCCCTGTGCCCTGCTGCGCCCCACTGCGCCCCGCTGCACCTCGCTGCGCCCCCTGCGCCCCCTGCGCCCTGCTGTGCTCCCCCAGCCACCGGGCACCTCCATGCTGCTCCCGTCTACGAATCTGACTCCTCGGGTCCCCGACATGAGTGCCGTTGTCCAGTTTTGTCCTCTCGTGTCTGGCTTCCGTCACCCTGCACCATGTCCTCCGAGGGCATCCATGTCGTCGCCTGGGTCGGAATCGCTGTCACTCCTGGGGCCGAACACTACACCGCTGTCACGAATGCATGTGCTGTGACCACGTGCGCCCAGGGACAGGCACGGGCTGCCCCCGCCCTTCGGCCACCGTGAGTAAGGTCGTGGGCACCGGCGTGCGACTACCTGCCCGGGTCCGGTTGCAGTTATTTTGGATGGACACGCAGAAGCGGAGTTGCTTCCTCACAGGGCGAGTCCGTGTTTCATTTCTGGGGAGCCTTCCACGCTGCCCACCACCGGGGCTGCCCCGTTTTCCGTGTCCGCCAGCAACACACCGGGGCTCCGTGTTCCCTGCACCCGCACCGATGCTGCTTTCTTCTTTTCTTTTCTTTGCCCCTCCTGCCCTCCCTCCCCTCCCCCTCCTGCCCTCCCTCCCCTTCCCTCCCTCCCTCCCC
>PVJL010017388.1:0-18373 GCA_004026885.1 Lyroderma lyra
ATTCCAGTAGTAGGGGCGTGACATTTCCTGTTGTACAATGTAAGTATTTTCTCCCAACTTGGTCTGTGCTTTTTGTCTTATACTTTCCTTGTGGTATTCGTTTATCCACTCGTCATGTGTCCGTCATCTGTCGATTGTCTGTCTGTGTGTCCATCCATCATCTCCGTGTCATCTGCCTGTCTGCCTGCGTAGCACCTACGAACTATTCGACTACAGAACGAAGGGAGCAGATGGGCAGCCCCACAGCTCACCCCGATGTACTTGCGGCTCCTTTATTACACAGTCGCATCCTTTGCTCAGTCGTTGGGGACACCGAAAGGAGTGAAAGCAATACGGGTCGCTTCTTGGGTGGATACGTGCACCAAGTGCTTTATTCCGCGACAGAGAGCCTGTTTGCAGTCCCACCGGCGTCGCCCGAGGGGCCGGGCGGCCCTCCGTGCACACAGCACCTGTGCAGGGCAGGGGGCAGGGGGCTGTCGTGGCTGACGTCATCGGAGCTCCGCCCCCCCGCTCTCTGCCTCCCCGCCCCGCACCTGCCGCCCCCCCAGCCTCACCCACAGCTGCGCTTAATGTGACAGCTCTCAGGATGCCACTTCCCCACATCTCAGCGAGTCTGCCTCGGGAAGGGGGACAGGAAGCCCCGGCTGACAGGGGCGAGCCCAGCCCCCTCACCCCGAGGGGGACTGTACCCCATGGGTTCCACACCCGGGACTCACCACCTGACCGTGCATCCTCATCTCGGGTGGGGCTTCGGGGGACCTCGCCTCCCCTGCAGGACCACAACAGGGACGGGGACGGAATGTGATAGGGTGTCAGGTACAGGCGAGCAGGCGCTCTCGTCACCGTGGCCCCGGGCCGCAGCCGGCCCTGCTGACCTCCCCCAGCCCCGGCCCCCGCCCCTCCTCACCTTGGGTCAGTATTCGCCTTGACCCCACTTCCCGGAGTCTCCTCTCCTCCAGAGCGTCGCCCTCCAGGACTCAAACAACTGCCCGTTCTTTTCCCGCCCCCCTCCCCCCAGTCCTCCTCGGCACCAGCTGGCATCTCCCCCCTCTGATCCCCGAACCGGGTATCACCCACGCCAGGCCCGGCAGCTCGCAGGCCGGGGCCATCAGGCTGTCCGTGTGCGGGTCTGGCTTCTGCAGCGCGCTGTCACACGTCCAGGCCGCATTTTAGCACTTCTGCGGTGGGGACACATCGTCCCGATGACGGCGTCTCCGAGTTTCGTTGGCGGCCGCCGCTTTGGCTTAGAGGGTCATAACGTAACGGCGCGTCTCACCGTGGCCGAGAGCTTAGTTTTCATAAAGTGCAGCCTCCAGGACATGGGTGTCCTTCAGGACTTTGCCCCCACGTGGTCTGCCGTGAGCCTCAAGCACCTTGTGACGTCGGTTATCTGAAAGCCTTAGCTCACATCAAGGTGCCTAAATGGTCGTAGCGTCCTCAGGATTCAAACTGAAAGAAAAAAGCCGAAAGCACGTCGTATCTCAATGGGACCGGCGCCAGCACCACGCCGCCGGAGTCCCAGGTCACGCTGGGCCCTGACACCCCAGAGCCTGCGTGGGCAGGCGGGGGGCTCCGTGTGGTTCTCTGTTAGCGACTCGAACCCCAGCCTGTCTCCTCCACCTCCGCCCCAAGGGCGCGATGAGCCGCCGTCTCAGGAGTCACAGCGATAAGAATTCTGCGGATGAGGGCGGCAGGAGGGGCACGTGAGACTGCCCCCCACCGCGGAATGCGGGGGGCGGGGGCCAGAACAGCAGCGAGCCCGGCCCGGGGGTGCGCAGAGCCCCCCTGGAGCCGTGGCCCCTGCCCGACAGTCCCTTGGGGCTTGCGTTTCCACAGCAGCCCTGTGGGCAGTCGCTGCAGCTCCTCACCCCGCGACCCGTGACCCGCGACCCGTGACCCGTGTCCCGCTGCGCCGTCGGGGTCAGCTCCCGGCATGCAGCTGGGTGGGCCCGGCGGGGGCTGCGTGTGTGCAGAGCAGGGCCTCGGGGACAGGCCCAGATCCCTCGGGAGGCTCGCTGAGCAAGCAGGGTCACGGGCCGGGCGGGACGGCCCCTGGAACCTCAGCCCGCTGGGCACGCACACATGCTGGCACCTGAACCGGCCCGGCAGACGTGCAAGCAGGACTCAGTCTCCTGGAATGTAAATATTTGGGTTCAGGGTGACCGAGTCCGAGCCAATACCAGTTATACTTGGGGCGCATTCTTGTAAAACAGGAAGAAAAAACAAAACACTCCTCTGAGAAAACCAGTTCTGTTCTGTGGCGACACCGCCCCGCCCCCACCCCGACACGCACGTCTTATCCGAGCTACAAAAGGTTTTCCAAGGACCTCTCTGCGCTGTCCCCGTCCGTCAGCTGGCCGCCTCCCCCTAAGCCGGGGGTACAGGGGGGTGGAGCAAGAAGAAGCCCTAACTTAGAGTAAAACAAAAGAAACTCAGGTGACAAACACTGAGGTTCAGAGAGCCAGAGCTTCGGCCTCTGTGCTGCCCAGCTCCATGGTGGACCCCACAGAACTCTGTGACCATCCCACTGCCCCAGGCAGTGGGCCCTGGGGACAGATCAAGCCTCGCAGCACACTCAGCAGCTGACTCTGGGGCCCTGTCAGTGTCCCTACACGCCAGTGACCAGCCTCCACGCCCTCCACTCCAAAACGGGAAGACTACGATGGCAGTGCAAGGCCTTCGTGGAATCGCTGGTACCTCCTAGGAGCGTGCCTTGCTGACTAGCCCAAGCTCAGTACTGACGGACCGAGGCCCCGCGTGAGGGCAGTGGCCCAACGCCACCACTGGGCACCTCGGTCTTCCCATCTCTCTGCCCCCCCATCCTTGCTTTGTGATCACAAGGTGGCTGCCGCTGCTCCAGGCATTGCGTCCGCGTTTCAAGGAGGAAGAGAGGACGGGAGGAGGAGGGGTGGAACCTGGTGCAGGGAAGTCCAGGTTTCCCAGAAGCCCCAGCTGATCTCTGCGTCTGTCTTACTTGCCACAAGTGTCCTGTGGCCACCCCCAGCTTCAAGAAGGTCTGAAACAGCACTTTTAGCTAGGCTCATGCCTGCCTGCACACGACTGGGGCTCGTCAGCCAGGTTACGGGGCGTGGACATTAGGTGGACAACAGCGGTGGCTGCCCCCGTGGGGAAGTGAGACCAGAATCTGCCCAGAGGTGAGGTGTGCGCTTTCGGAACCAGCACGTTCGGGGGCCGGGGCAGCCCGCACCCTCAGGCCGTGTGTCCTGCAGAGCTCGCAGGGCCCGGCTGCGGAACGCTCCCGGTCCTCGGGGAGCGTCGGATTTCAGGGGGTCGGGCGCTCGCGCGTTCTGGCAAAATGGAGCGCTGCGTGGTGGCCTGCAGAGCTCCGTGTCGGAAGGAGGGTGACACTCCGGGAGGCGAAAGGGAGCGAGGGGCTGGCTCTGGACGGGGCGTCTCCCGGCGTGGGGACAGGGCCCACGGGCGCCCACAGCCCTCCCCGCGTCCCCAGCCTGCGCACCCAGGTCCCGCCGGGCACGGGGCTCTCGGTCAAGCGTGTTGGCTTCCTGGCCGCAGCCAGTGCCACCTCAGAGCAACAGCACCTGGGCCAGCCTCCCTGACCCACTTCTGTCCCTGGAGTCACACCCGAATCTCAGGGCTGTCCGCCGTCGGAACACAGACCTGTGACCGAGAATGGCAAGTAACGCCACGGCTGGGCACTGCCCTGGGGCTCACCCAGCCCCGAGGCAGCTCTGCACACGGGAGGGAGCCGCGGCTGTCACCTGTCCTGAGTGCAGAGTGCAGTCAGTAGCCCCCCAAGTCCCCAGTCCACACCTGTGCACGCCTCCCCAGACAAGACCAGCCTGTGGCCAGAGTCCCTCCGCGACAGACATCCATTGCCCGAGTCTCCTGGTGGCATCTCCCGGTCGGCAGACCCTGCCTCCCCGCCGTACACTTTTGGGGGCTCTCCTGCTGGACGCCCCTTTAGTGACACAGCTCCTGTGGGGCATGTGGCCCTCTCAGCCCCACCAGAGAGCGGGGACTGGTAGCTCCTGCAGTGCCCACCTGCTCACAGCCCCTTCCTCTGCTCAGGGACTTGGGGTCTCTGCTCCACTGTCATTGATGGGGGACGAGGTTCTGAGCTCAGGGACAGTAGGGGTCCTGGCAGGTCACTAAGTGGAGCACACGGGACACGAGCTGTGTGATGGGGACAAGGAGCACGTTGCAGCTCTTCGCTGCCTGAGTCGGGTTCCCCCAGGCGCAGCTCCTGGTCCCCGCAAGGCAGGTGGCTGGGTGGGAGCTGGGAGGGGCCTGAAGGGGACTTTGGAGCCTCTCCAGGTGCTGAGCAGCCCGTGGGGCCAGGTGCCAGCCCCTCCACGGCCCACCTGCCCCCTGTCCCCTGCCTCGGGCTGCCAGCCGACCTCGATCACCCGCCCCCATCAGCCCAGCTCCGGCTCCTGGCCCCCCATCCCGCATGAGGGTCGGGGTTCCTAAACCAAGGCCTGGCCTGCTCCCTGGGGCTAAGGGGCCCCCATGATTCGAGGCCATGGGGAGGCCGGGAAAACACCTGTGATGTGGGAATAGGGGTCACGTGGAAATGTCATGTCTGGCCGAAGAACGGGTGGTGACAGAGTGGACCCCTGTCCCGGGGCTCCTCACAGGCAGGTGGGCGGCCCCCCAGCTCCAACCTCAGCCCCAGAGGCCGGGGCACAGCTGTGAGACCTGCCACAGAGGCCAGGTGCGTCCCCACCGTGCCAGGCCCCACGGGTCACGGGCGTCACCGCGCAGCCCTCTCCCTGCCCAGAAAGTACATAAGGCCGCTGGCCCTCGGGCGCCGCCCAGCACGGCTGTTTGTTTGGGTGATTTGGCTACTTGTGCTGGGTCGTCAGTGGTCACCAGTGTCCAGGCAGAAGGAGAGGCACAGGGGTAGAGACAGAGACAGAGGGACAGAGGGAGCAACAGAGACAGGGAGACGGGGGGAGCGCACTTCTTTCCGCAGATCAGGGTGTGGCGGACACTGTCCGGAAAGGCCTGGTCAAGTGTCCTTCCCAGCATTTCCACGACGTCACCAGCTCACACTTGTCGCCCTGACTCACTCCGGAGGCCGAGAGCCTTTGCACCACTCGCTCCGTCACTCTTCCTCCCCAGGTGGCAAAGGTGTGTGCTGTCTGGTCTGCACCCGAGTGAGTCACAGGGTGGGGGCCCTTCGGGAAGAGGGGGCGGGATCGCCGTGGGCCCTTCCGGTGGTTTCTGCTTCAGGGCTCTCCTGTCCCCACGGAAATTCGGTACCTCCTCTGCCAAAAATCAATTGACCAGAGGAGCCTGGGTCTATGCCGGGCTGTACTCTGTCCCGTGGATCTGTTTGTCCATCCTTAGGTCAGTACCACTCTGCCTAGACTGTAGCTTGCAAGAAAATCTTAAAATCAGGGGATGTCAGTCTTCTGATTTTACTCCTTTTCCAGAAAATTTGGGGTATTTTCAGTCCATCGTATTTCCATGTGAATTTTTTTTTTTTTTTTTGCTTTTTGGTATGTGGGTAGCTCCCTGACTGGGAATCGAACCCAGGCCGCAGCGCTGACAGTGCAAATGCCGAAGCCTGAAGCCACTGCACCATCAGGGAACTCCTCCATGTGAATTTTAGATTTAAAAGTTTAAATGGAAAATTTTAGGTTGAACAACTTTTACATAAAAGTTCTGCTGTGGGGTTCTGTTTGGGGTTTTTGTAATCTGCAGGTGCGTTTGGGGACAACTGGCACGGTACTGTGTCCACCTGGATATGACCCACGACTGTGCTGTGCACGTGCAGCTCTACGATGTACATCTTTTTACAGCTTCTCAGCACTGTACTTCTCAGTGCAGAGGTTTCATATGTGTTTTTTTGTTCATCTACCTCCGCGAATTTTATTTTTTGATACGCTGTCACCGGTTATTTAGCAAAACGATGTCCTTGAACCCGGGCTTTCTCGTGTTTGCCTCATGACTGATGTATTTTTGTCAGAGAACTGCGGCAACGACGCTGCATCATCGCATGGGGGGGTGAAGGGGTCCGGGGGTCCTGTCACGGGGGACGTTCCCTGTAATCACCTGGTTAGGGGATGCCTGCCAGGTTTCTCTACAATCACGTCACCATCCCTCCTCCCCCTGAGTTCACAGCCCCTCCGAGGAGGCGCTCGGAGACCACACAAGCCTCCTGCCTCTCGCCACATTTTTGCCCATTAATTTTAGTGTCCACCAAGGAGTCTTGCTTGAAACAACAATGGCTGTGGCACTGGCCTGCAGGAGCTGTTTCTGTTTTCCTAGTTCCGTTCACGTGAATGAGTCAGAACCCTAAGCGAGAGCTTTCCCTTCTCTGCCACCTTGGGGCCTTAATTTCTGGGAAACCCATTGAGTGCTAAAATCTGCACAGTTGTTTCCAAGCCCCCCTTCCCTGGATGCAAAGGAAGTGTACCTACAAAAGGGGCTCCGGGTCATTCCAAGGTCTGAAGTCCTTGTGGGTCTGATCCTGGCTCTCAGGGTGATTTTTGTGATTTTTTTTTTTTTAATGAAACTACAGACTGCTCGTTTTTTAAAGGAACTTTATCTATACAAGTGCTTTGAGCCCTGGGCTGAAGACGGGATTCCTGGGAAATGTTGCCATGGTGTTTTGTGGTCACCCTGGGACAGGACAGATGTGCTTCCCATTTAACCTGCTGCCAGAGGACCTGGGGGCCACATATCCACGTGGTTAGCACTCCTTGTTACCCCCATACCCAGGGCAAGTGCCCCACAGGCGTGCACAGGGGGTTACTTCTCACTCACCTGCATGCAGAGCCAAGAACCTCTGGAGACACCTGCTTTCTGCAGGACCTCCCATGGGCCCCTGCCTTGGAGGGACATCAGCTCCTGGCTTTCTGGGCATCTGCACTTGAACACAGAGCACTCCCGTCCCCATGGGGAGGGCAGCCCCTGGGCCCCAGGCTCCTGTGCAGGAGACTCGCACTGCTCCACCCTGGGGTCCGCGGGACCTGGAGGCTTCGTCTACGAGGCCGGCTATGCTCAATGTTGCCTCCGCTTCAATAGAAAATGAACAGGAAAAAGATATTCTAATGAACTAAAAAGAAACACACCTACATCATTTATTTTCAAAGGTGCATAATAATTTTTCTACAAAATCATCACACACTTCAACTCTTCTGCCAACACTGCACTAGTTTTTGAAATCCATCCTGAAAAAAAGTCGGGGTATTGTTTTTGAAATGACTTCCTTACTGCAGACGTCACTTCCTCACAGATGAGCCGCCCCACCCAGCGTCTCGCTGTCCTCACCTGAACACGCTGACCGCCATCAGCGCTTCCATTCGTCTGTGAATTCCGACTGGAGAAACTTTCTCCGCCATTAAGAATCCAGTGACGCCACACCGTCTGAACCGAACGTCTGAACGCTCTTCCTCTCCGATGTGCACGGGGTGGGAAATGTCAGCGTCTGTGTGTGCAAGGTCAAGGATGATGGCAGGGAGACACCATGTGACCTCACAGAACCGGTCACATCCAGACATGTCCAATGTCACAAACAACATTACAGTGGAGGCAGAATGCATGTACGGGAGAGGGTTGACGGCCTTCGGGTACTCCCTGAGGGGGTGACGAGTGGAGAGGTTGAGGAGCCCACCTGTGCTCGGGGGTGAACCTGAGAGGCAGATGACCAACGAGCAGCCAGAAGACTGTCCTTCCTGGAGTCTGGGAACCGCCCAATACCTCCTGGGCTGCGGGTAGCGTCCCCACCAAGCCTCACCCATCGGCCATACCTCCTCGATCCCTGGGCCCTCCCCACCCCTTCATCACGCCCCCCCGCCATATCCTCTCTTGTCATAGGCAGGCCCCAGAGGTGGGGCATGCACCTGGGAGGGCCTGGGAAGGGACAAGCCCAAGGTCTCAGGCTGTGGACTTTGCTAATATGCTGGGAACCAGCAGTTCTGGAATTTACCACTTCGTATAGTCGCTGGCCGGCTGTGTGACCAGGAGCCGGCTGTCTGTTTGCTCAGCGCCTTCCGTACAATGGGAAGGACGCTCCCGTCCACTTTACAGGAACGTCAGTACTTTACAGCATTGCAAAGGCCTGAAAGGCCAAGTTACAATTCAAACGTCCTTGGACGAGCCATCTCGATACACCCAGGAAATGCTCGTGAGGCCAAAGCACCTCCTCCCTGCTGCTCCCGTCCCCGCACCTGTCTCTCATGGCCTGGGGAGCTGCTCTGCTCCCCTCCCTCTGTCCCCCACCCCCGGCCCACCTGCGCTCCCCCTCGGGACATCTGCCCACCCTGCTGTTTCTGCCTCTCATGTTTGTTGTGCTCCCGTCTCCAAGGCCTTCCTGTCTCATGACAGGGTTGACACCTGCTGGAGTGTCACCCATGCATCCAGGGTCCAGGCCACCACAGCCACACTCACAGTGCATGTCCTTTGCTGCCTCTGCAATGCACGCACATCACCCAGGGTGGACTCCAGACCCCAGAAGCTCCCTCAGGGCAGGTCACTGCTGTTGGCTCCCTGGGACATCCTGGTCCCCAACTGCTGCTGCATGACACCTCAGCCATGGGACGACAGGGGATTTGGGAGCAAGGACAGGGAACTGAGTGGCCCTGGCAGCAGCAGGAGTGCGCCCCCTCCCTCCAGGAGGAGAACCTCAGGGTGGGGCGAGGCCAGAGCCTCCCTGGAGGGGTGTCCCCTGGGCTAGGAGCACGGCTGCCCCAAGCCGCCTGTCCCAGAGGAGGAAGCAGCAGGAGCAAGTCACACCAAAGCTGGATTTGGTCCTTTCATGGCTCTGCCCCTCTCCGCGGCTCTTGGAAGCCAGGTCGCTTCTCTCGGCCTTTCCGCCGAGGTGGCAGGGCTGGTCCAGCCAAGATTGTAAGTGGGACTGAGGTTGAGTGTGGGCCCCCACTCCCTCCCGGCACTCCGATCAGCCTTTGGGAACCCAGGTGTCCCCCACCCTTTTTCGTCCCCAGTCAGCTGTCAGCAATCAGGAGGGACAGCATGCTGATGCTAATTGTCACTCAGGTGTAGAAGCCGACGAGGACTGCACTACCTCAGGACAGAGTCCCTTTAACAGGGAAACCAGCCTCTAAATGTAGCACCCGGGCCACCAGGGCCAGGCTGATGGGACTCACTCGCGTGTGCACGCACTGATTCCATCGCACTGAGGAAGCAGCAGAAATGCCCCCGCCACGTGGTACGACACAGGGCAACCCAGGGGAGGGTCCTGCGAGCTGGGCCCCAGCCCCTCCCTTGCCGACAGCCCCCCCGTGTAACAGAGCAGGAAATGGGACTGGGCCCGCGGGCTGTTCCCTCTTCCCAGGAAGAGCCCGGACGTGTTCTGTTGCCCTTTTGTCCCGTGGGTCACAAATCAGGGTTCAGGGTGACCTGGGGGTCATCAGTGGTAGACGGCTGTCCGGATGACCCCGCCAAAGCCAGACCTAACAGAAGAAAAGGTTGGGACGTATTTGGCCCCCTGGCTACGAGCCTGGCTTTGGAACTTGGACTCCACCATTCACAGCCTTGGGCCTTTGGACATTTAAAAACCCCAACTCTGCTCTCCCTCAGCCTCAGTGTCCTCGCCCATAAAATGGGACGGTGGTGACACCCCCCCTACAGGCCACCTGGGTGAGCTCCTTGGGGTGAACTCACAAAGCCCCTCGAGTGGCGAGTGCTTCGTCCTCTGCGCGGCCTGCGCCCCTCCCTGGGCAGGAGCGGGTGTGGAGAGAGCACCACACACAGACGGCCGGTCCCACAGACCACGCACAAGGGAGGTGGCCGCGGGGTGTGAGCCCCTCAGGAGGCCAGGGGGAGCTCCACGGAGGACGGAGGCTTGGGGGCCAGAGCAGAGGCGGGGAGCAGGGAAGAGCATCCTGGCAGAGGGAACGGCGTGTGCCGACTCCCTGAGGCAGGAGGGAGTGCGCAGGGGGCGTGGCTGCCGGGCATGGAGCTCGGGCGAGGGTCTCACCTTATTCGAAACCACCGACAGGGTGTCATCAGAAGGGGCCCCGCTCCAACATGTCTTCTGCTCACCATGTGTCTCCACGCGTTAAATCTAAACGTCATCTAAAATCGGTGTTTTCTGCATTACGTGTCATTGGGTGGTGATCACCTTATCATGTGGCAACATTCATAGGTGACATGTTTCCTGAAGGGCAAATAGAGCAAGTGGGTCCTAGAGCGTATGCCATTTAAGCAACACTCAGTTTTGTGTCCTTGGCGGGAGACCCCCTGACAAGCAGTGAATGCTGCCAGCTGATTTTAAACATGAAAAACAAAAACTAAAACGCGTCAACAGTTGTTTGAAAGGGATTTGGTTTGACTGTTTTTCAGCCACTACGGGTCTCAATACCGGCACTTGTGTGATCTGTTCAGGGGGGTCTATGGCAAAATTTCGGGGATAGGAAAGGCTAACGAGGTCGTGAGCTGGAGGTGGCAGCTGTGCAAGGGAACGTGCTATGTGTTAAGGGCAGTCTTGTGGCACCAGGAAATCGAGGCAACTTGACCTTGAGCTGTCAGGATGATAAAGCATGTCTGAGGAGGAAGCTGTGGTGAAGAAAAGAGGGGGTACCCCAAGGAAGAGATGATGCACTCAGTGTCTGCCAAAAGGCCTTCGAAGAGAAAGCTGTAAAACCAACAAACTAAACAGAAACCAGATTTAACACCTAGGAAATAGCCGGGCTTGTGGGGAGCTGTACTTTGCCCTGGTTTCCAGGTACGAGTGATTCATAAACACAGAAAAACCCCCCTGGAAACCAAGCACTTCGGAACCGAACCGCGGGAAGGCGTCGCCCGGCACACGTGTCCTCTCAGGACTTCCTGTGAACGTGCGACAGGGACTCCAGCTTGTTCAGGAGGACACTGAGCCGGCAGAGGTGAGGCTGCCCGGGGCCAGAGGTCACGCCCAGCTCGGGCCTGCTGCACGCCTGCAGCCCCACCTCTCTTTTGGGCCATGCCTGGCATGGCGATGTGCGACTCCTTGTAGGTGGCTCTTAACGGCAAACCATGACCCTCCAGCCAAACAAGTGCAGCAAGTCTAGGACCAGAGAGGGTACGCGTTCACACCTACTTCTTCCTGGGAGCTACATAACAGGTGAGCATAGTGGAAATGAAAGATTTGGCATTGTTCCCTTTCCCTCGCTTTTTATTTTAGGGGAGGGGGAGAGAGATAGAGAGAGAGAGAACTCTAAGCCCATTCCCCTCCTGACAGATACAAGGTGTGTTTGAGCCCGGCCAAACTCTGTTCTAGAAAACCCCAAGAAGTGTGGGTGACTCCGCCCCTGGTGTAGGTCAAGCCCTCCGCCTATCAGGGGGAATTTGGGGCCTCTCCACACACAGTAGGGCCACAGATCTAGATGTTCTGTGCTGAGGGAAGGAAGCCCCCCCAAATATGTAAGCTTGCCCCTCACAGGCACCCCAACATGGAAGAGTGTGACCAAGAAGAGTCTGGTGGAGCAGCATGGAGTTGGTACGGGGGGACCTGAGGGTGGGCTGGGGTCCACGTCGGCGCTGTCCCCATAGGTCTCAGTTTCCCCACGTGGAGAAGGAGGGAATCAAACCAGCCAACATGCGCAGACACACAGTTGCCCAGGTTCTCCTGCAGCGCACTGGGAGCCATTCCTGAACAGTGCCCTGGGACTGCTCAGCCTGTCATGGTGACAGCTGTCACCCATGGCGACGGAGTCTCTAGCAACAGCATGTCAATACTCGTCAAGTGTTCCAGGAAAGAAACAGTAAATGAACAGTTCCTTGCTCTCACGGCAATGACTCAGTGGTGTGGCGCGTTGCAGGGTGTTGGAGAAGGGACCCCTTCCGGACTGCCTCAGTGCCAGGAGCCACGCCCGGCTGGCCGAGGAGGGAGTCTGCACATCTGCAGGCAGCAGTGGGTGCTTCCCCAAGTGTGACCGCAGGCTTGCGACGCAGGTTCTGGGCCCTGCCCCAGGTCTGCTGACTCAGCTCCTGAGGGGAGGTGGACCCTGGGGGCCTGCAGGTTACATGGTGCACTCAACAGGCTTTCATGCATCTGAACGTGTGACAACACTGAGAGGCTGGGACTCCTGGGATCCTACAGAAGTCGGCCAGCTTTTACTTTATCTCAGTGGGAATTCTCAGCACAGCCCAGACGTGCCCTGGGGCAGACAGCTGTGTTAATGAACGCCTCGATTGGAGTGCCCCTGCAGACAACACCCCGCTATGAGCTTGTGTCCTGCACCCACCCCGTCTCGTCAGTCTCGTCATCTGGTTCCTTAGGCACTGCCAGCGGCAACACCTGACTGCTCCGGGAATGCTGGTTGGAGATGAAGTTCAAGGGTCAGGGCAGGGATACCATCTTCCTCACCCTGGACTGGGTAATGGCAGGTGCTCTGTTTGCTCTGTGTAAGTGCTTCCAGGAATGGATTAAAATGAAACACGTGGACAAAGGTCACTAGGCTTCCATGGAAGCCCCGGGTCACCACTTTATCTCCCATAACCACCCGGCGCCTGCCCGGGAGCTCGGGATCTAATCCTTTTATCACGACAGACACAGGGGTTGGCCGGGTTTCCCCACTTCAGTGTTAAGGAAGTAATCACACCAAATAATGAGCTGACTTGTCCAAAGTCCCCCAACCAGAAACACAGCCGAGATAAGAGCCCTGGGCCACCAGCGCCCTCCGACGAGCCAGTAGTGTTTCCAGATAGGAAAAGCAAACTCAGGTCCAGAAGAAACAGAAGCAAGCGAGTCTTTCAGTGCTCAGAAAACATTAATTTGCTCAGCGCGGGAATGTGCGGTGTCTAACGTCACTGCGAAACTGATTCCTTTCGGAGGACTCAGCCGCCCGTTGGTTGTAAGAAGTTTCCAGGACAGTGCCTCAGACCCCAAGCCTCCGCCTCCTCTCCCCTCCTTCTGATGGCCCTGGTGCAGACAGCTGACCGACCCGGGCTCAGGGGCTCTCCAACTTGGCTGTTGTTGGGGAGCTCCCGTCACTGAGACATCACACCTTCCGGGTGAAAGCAGAGCTCCAAGCCTTGACGGGTTTAATGACACTCCACAGGACTTTCTAGTGTGTGGCAAGGCTGTGAGCACTGTGCTCACACAAGCACACAACTTCCTCCTCCAAACAGACCGTAGCTGACCTATGAACGAGGCAGGTCCACTTGGGGTAGGATGAACCAAGCAAAACTCAGGTTGCCCACCATCACGACCTCACCCAAACCAACGCAACGGCGGCACAGGGACGCCCCCCTCCCCCCGAGACCGGTTACTGCGGTGTGTGTCCCCGGCAATTTCTCCGGATTTGTTTTCCCTCTACCTGACGTTGTTGGGGAGAACGGGGATTTCAGCCCTGGCTGCACGTTGGAACAACCGGGGGACACGGAACCAACCACCTGGTGCCTGGGCCGGGGTGCGGCCGGAGCACCGCAATTTAAGTTCTTTCTGCAGGTGCTTTCATTGTCCGTGGCCAAGAGCCACCAAGTTCGTTCTTACGTCAGAAGACTGTGTCACCCTCTTCGCTCTTTCGAAGCCCTTAGTTCGTGTCGATCCTCACCATCGCTGGGTGCTTCCAGAATTCTAGGTCGAATGCCGTTTTCCTCTGCCTTTTGCAAGTTCTCATGCACCGCCTTCCCCTGGGCACCGAGGCGGCAGGCCTTAGGCTCACGCTCGTGCTTGTGGGCAGGTGGCCTGCGTCTCCCCCCGGAAGCACTCGGGGGTTCCCTTTGTCCCTGACAGTCCGCGTTTGTGCTGCCAGCCATCCGGTTTTCGGGTACCTGACAGCTCCTCAGTGTCAGCTTCCTGTTTGGAGAATCACGTCTCTCTTCTGTGCTGCGAAGGGGCCCACTGTTACAGCTTGGGCACCCCCCCTTGTCTCCCTGCGCCCTAATGCTGGACCTCCTGCTGCTCACACGTGTGCCCCTATGTCAGATCGTTGCATTCGAGTCTCTTCACTTCTTTGTCCCTTTGTCCCACTTGTGCTAATTCCTCTCTTTCACTCGCTTCCTCCTCACTTGTGTTTGCTGTGGGGGTTGCCCTGTTCATTGCCTTATTTCAATATTTACCGTTCTTTTCTTCCCAGCTTCTCCAGTCAGTCCTGTTTCTTACCTCCTTCTCCTTTATTCGTAGCTGGGTGGCGGGTCACATGGTGTCCTTTCCTTTGTCTGCCTGTAGGTTGTGCCCAGTTTGGTGACGTGCTCTGAGGATGGCTCTGTTGTTTGGATTTCCTCAGGGGCTCTGTTCGTTTGGGGCTCCCCGGGCTCCTCTCTCTGCTGTCAGGCTTGTGCTGTGCCCCCCGCTCTCCCCAGGTCACGCCGACAGTGTCTCTCAAAGGCAGCCCGGGCTTTGGGAGGGAGGCCGCGCTCTTGCTGTCCGTGTCCCAGCGCGAGCTGGCTCCAGGCTCCTGCCACGCACACGGTGCCATCCTGCGTCACCCATGTGGAGGCCCGGAAGCCCAGAGGCCGAGAGCTCTTCCCCTTCTGTGAGTTTCCTCATTCTCTCTGTAGCCCTTACCCGTGCTTTGGCTTTAGAACAGTTTTGTACACAAAATACTTGGTGTCTGTGTGTAGGAGAAACAGAAAAGCCGATTCAAGATGAAAAGACAGCCTGCTGAGTGGGCTAAGATGTTCACCAACGACACGTCCACTAAGGGCTTATTATCCAAAATACACAAGGAGCTCATGCCCCTGACACCAAAAGCCCTGAACATTCTAATTTACAAAGTGGGCCGAGGAACTGAGTAGGCATGGCTTCAAAGAAGACGTGCGGTGGCCGACACACTCACGACAGCTCGGCCTTCCTGACCACCAGCGAAACGCAGACCGCACCGCAGTGAGCTTTCTCAGCTCACACCTGTCGGAGTGGCCTCCATCACACGGCCAGCAAATGACAGGCGTCGGCGAGGACGTGCGGTAGGGGGCCCCGCGCGCCGTGGGCGGGACTGCAAATCGGCGCTTGCAGCCGCTCGGAAAACGGCCCAAAAGTTTCCAAAAAATTAAAAAAACAGAACCGCCACGAGACCGAGCGATTTCCCTTCTCGGTATGCGCGTGGGGGACTGGTACGCAGGCGGGCCTGTGTTCATGGCGGCACTCTGTAGCCAGCCCAGAGGCTCCCAGTGATGAAGGGCTGCAGGCTGTCCGGGCAGTAACGGCCAAAGGCGCCTCGAGTTTTCTTATTGCACGGCTGGGTACTTTCTGGACAGTCTCACACGCGCGTGCGCACACACCACACACACACATGCGCACGCGCACACACATGCGCACCCGCACACCACACACACGCGCGCGCACGCACACCACACACACACGCGTGCACACACACACCACACACACACGCATGCACACAGACACACACACACGTGTGCACACACACGCACACGTGCACGCACACCACACACACGCACGCGCGCACACCACACACACACGCATGCACACACACACACACGCACACACACACATGCACACACACAGGTGCACGTGCACACACGTGTGTGCGCACACACAGACACACATGTGCACACACACGTGCGCGCACACACACACACGTGCACACACACGCACACACGTGCACGCAGACCACACACACGCGCGCGCACACCACACACACACGCACGCGCGCACACCACACACACACGCACGCGTGCACACAGACGCACACACGTGCACGCACACCACACACATGCACACAGTGGGATATTATTCAGCAACAAAACCTTACCATTCACAACAACGTGGACGGGCCTAGAGGGTGTTCTGCTAAGTGAAAAAGTCAGCCCGAGAACGATCAATAGCGTGTGATTTAGCTTGTACGTGGAATAGAAACAAAACAAAACAAAAGAGTAAACGGAACAGAAGAGAAACAGACTCACCGTTACGGAGGACGAGCCGCTGGTGGGTGCCGAAGGGGAGGGGTGGCGGGGTAGCTATGCGGGGTAAGGAGCTGGGCGGCGTCTGCAGAGGAAGTGCGATCCTAGGGGGGCACAGGCTGTATTGGGGTATTCAAAAAAGGAGGGAAGAACACAACAAAAAGGGACTTTACAATGCGGAACCTGACCGCATCCGGCAGCTGCAGGCGGGTCGTTCTGTTGCTCTGTGACGTGCTGCAAAGCTCCCATCTGCCCCCCGAGCACATCTGCACGTGTGCGTACGTGTGCGTACGTGTGCGCACGTGTGCGTACGTGTCAGTGTGCGGCCGTGCGCATGCACGTGCGTGTGCGCACACAGCTACGCTCTCCACTGTGCACAGGTCTTCTGGGCTCCTGGAAGCAGAACTAGAATAGAATTTAAAGAGCAACGAACTCGCCACCGTTTTGATCGCAGTGAGTTTAATTACAGCCAAGGACAACCTCTGCCGCCTCCACCCAGTTTGATTCTGCAGTGCGGAGTTTGGAGATAGAAGAACAGAAAAAGAGACAAGTAAATACTCAACTCACCCTAGAGCTACGTCGATTGAAAAGGAACAGAATTTGTCACCCCCATGTGTCTCTCTTGGCCACAAGGATTAGTGTAAGCTGGTTATTTTTAAGAACCAAAAGACTGGGGGAGAACCTCTGACCGTCCCGCGGCCTGCCTAGGGGAAATCAGGCGGAGAGCCTGCTCCAGGAGGGGGGCCGTCATCGCCGACGACCGGAGTCGAATAGGAACTCATGTGTCATGGAGAGGGACGTGGCAAGGCCGCTTTGATCCAAGCGTGTCCCTCTGTTAAGGTGGCCCAGCACACGTTCGTGTCCCCAAAACATGTGCTTATCCATGTCCGCGTGGAGTGCTGCCTCCCCTTGGAGGCGCCCCCACCCCGCTCCTGAGCTCAATGGCATAGAAGGCTCAAGCACACACGCAATGCTCTCACGGAGCCTCCTAGGTACGTGCGGCATGCGACCTGATTGTTTCCTCCCGTGACTCTGTCTTCGTTGTCTGACCAGCCAGGAGGACTGAGAGGGGCAGGGGGCATGTCCCTCTCCTGCCCCTGTGTTCAGGCTTCCGTTAGAAAAGAATAGCAACTTCTGCACGCTGCATGATACGAGACTCAACGCTCGGAAGCTTCCTATCACCCGGAGCGTGCTGTCCTGGAGAACACGTGGTGGCGTCTTGTCCCCACCCCAACAAGCTCCCAGGTTCAGGGCTCTCTCCAAGCCTGGTCATGAAGACAGGTTTGGGAGACACATAAATCCCGATGGGACGAGGTTTCGTGATCAGATCCTGCGAGTACAAAGTCCGATGATGCGTTACTCTGTAAAGAAGCAAACGACCCCAAACAAATTAAATTGTTAATAATCAAACTACCGAAACAGTCCTTTACAAACAGGAAGTGTGGTCCTGGCGACTGAAAAACACAGCCAACTCAGACCAGCGCGAATGGGGTCACGCCGTAAGACTCCTCGGTCATCACAATGACCACATGTGTCCCTAAAGAAAGTGTTCACCCCCGAAACATCACCCCCAAAAGAGATCAGGTTGCCTTCCATGGGAGTTCCTACAAAGTCTCTCACACCGGTGGTAAGGCAGCCACGCTTGCTTTCTAAATTCATGTTTTTGTTGTGCAATGTGGCACTGGCTGCTCTGCTTACTAGAAGCAAGAAAGCACAACAGCCCGCAATGACCTCGGTCAAGGCTTGCTTTTGGGGTGCTTGGAGTAGCCACCTGCCTGAATCACTCACCCAAGATAAAGAGAAGATGTCTAACTCGCAGAGTCTGAGCTCGCATTCAGAGGGCGAGGTGCCAAAAATAACCTTTTTAAAACGCACCTCAAAACCAAGAGGGCGTCGCTGTTGCATAAATTCACCTACAAAAGGGGTGAGGAGGGAACAACGTTGCAGAGTTACGTGACCAGACACAGTTTGGGATCACGTTTCTGGTGACAGCGCCCTGCTGGGGTTCGTTTGCTGCAGCTCCAGGAAACGACACAGAACCAGAGGCCACAGCTCGGAAGTGGTGGCCGTCACAGCAAGGGCACCTGGATGACACGTGTGAGTGTGAAAGCAACATTTTCCTTGAACGGGAGCCCAGGAAATCAGCCACGGGGAGAGTTGGAAATTGCATGCACGACGTCGGGTTTTCGGGGGTGTAACGAAAGGGACACATTTTGTACTTCAAGTAGGCAGAGACCTGGCAGTTGAATCTGAGTCACTTTTATGGGTTCTCGTAGGAACCGGCTTTTCCCGGGCAGCGTGCCCTGTCTCCTGGGACATGAAGCAGCTCCATGAATTTCGGCAGGCCGGGCACATTTGGGGCTGCTCTTGCATTTTTAGTAAATTAGCAACATGCTGATTTTAGTATAGGGGTTCAGCATGAGCCACCCCAAGATGTACTCAGTGGTGTGCAGATTGTTTTGAGCTAAAGGCCATTTTAGCTTCAGGCTCCGGAGGAGTGTCTGTCCCTCCCTGTGCTTACCCAGAAGAACGTGCCCGGGGGCCTTGCTCACGGTAAGCGACAGCAGCGGCGGGC
>PVJL010017389.1:0-18363 GCA_004026885.1 Lyroderma lyra
TGTGGTGTATCACATTGATTGATTTTCGTATGTTGAACCATCCTTGTGCTCCCGGGATGAATCCCACTTGGTCATGATGTATGATCTTTTTGATGCATTGTTGTATTCTGTTTGCTAATATTTTGTTCAGGATTTTTGCATCTGTGTTCATCAGAGATATTGGTCTATAGTTTTCTTTTTTTGTGTTGTCTTTGCCAGGTCAAGCAAATTTTTATATGTCTGAAGTCTAAGATATAATCAGCTTGGTCTAGTTTTGAGCCAAATTTTGAGAAATATTTTCCAATGCACAAATAAAATATAAACTCTCCAAATTATTCTCATTGAAACTGAAAGACTCTACTACCAGGAATAAACAAAAGTATATACTTCTGAAACATCACAACAAGATAGTTTTTTATTTGATCTCTCATTCCAGATAGCTAAGTCATGAGACATCATTGACAGAGTATCATTTCCTAAGAAATGTTCAGGTCTAATAAAATATGTTGAATGATTCAGTAGAAGACTTCTTCGGATTTTCTTTGTACCTCTTAAAATGTTGAAAAGAACGTTTAGGTAAGATAGGTACTTTGGGGCCTACTTGTATAGTGAGAAGATTTGGATGGAATATCTGAGTTGATTTATTTGAGGGAAGTTTAGTGAAAATAATCAGAGTCATTTACTAAAGGAAATTGAAATCCTTTTATAACTTTCCCCTTTATACTCTCTTCCCTTACCATTTCCTCCAGTATAGCTATTTGGAAAAAAGTTTAATATTTAATCAAAGATTATTGGGTAGAAAAGACGTTAGTAATAGCCGTCATCAGTTTCTCATGTATATGGTCCAGTCATTTTTTTCTTTTGATTAACTTTGATGTTCTCATTCTAAATTTATAAAATATCTTTTTTCTCTTTTATTTTATTAATAGTTTTATTCAGATTATGAGGTGATAAAATACATTTTTTACTATAAGTCTATTTATTCTGGGAAGCACGTGCAGTGGTTACTAGCTCCAGGTAATTGGGAGAGAGAAGCACGATCACTGAAATCTACCTGATGCAGAGTGTAGCAGGAATCTGCAAAGGCAACAAGACTGAGCTATAGAAACAAGACTGAGGAGATAGACCAAGAAATAGCAAAACTGAAAAAGAGCCAGCCAATAGCCAAATATATATCATCAATCTGAAATAGCAATGGATGGCAAGGAGTTTTCATCTTACCTGCCAATGCTTATTGTGGGGCAAATAGAGTCAGGCTCTCTTGCCATGCTCCACCAGAGTGACGCACACTTTTCCAGGTGGATAGCCATTTTGTTGTTTATGTGCCCTCTGTGCGGGCATCTTGGCACCCACCTATATAAGGGGAGGGGACTCTCTGGGAGAGCACGATGTCCACCTGTGCACCGACTCCCCCAAGCCGTATTGTTGCTGCTCCACTACTAGAATAAAGGCTATGTTTAAGTTACCTGTGGCTCCTTGATTCTTCATTCTGCCCATATCCATTGTGAACCACTGCAACCACAGTCATCAGCAAGACACTAATCAATTATTAGAAGCTGCTTGGACTGTGGTGGAGAATGTGAGGTCACAGCCAAGTGCCAGGTGATACACTTCTATGATTGCTTAGCTATCACTCTCATGGGTATAAGAAAAGAGAGCTGTGAACAATGTGCCAAGTGTTCATGAATGCTTAGCTAAATAATGAAAGAATGTGTTATGGAAACCAAGGAACATTCAGCTTGCTACATGGGTAGACAGTATTTCTGCCCAAATTAAGACCAGACCAAGCCCCTATGTGATTGCCTATCGTCCCACTTAGAAGCCATGGACACAAGTTACTTTTCACATTGACTTTCATTTTAAACTACCTCTTTGCTTGTTGGAAATAATTTCTGATTAGGTAATAGTTCTCTATGTACTAACAGGTTGATGAGGATCAAGTCAAACTGAAGGGACAATAGAAATAAAAGCTCTAATTTCTGTGAAAGTAAGTTTTCTGCATAAAGACACAGTGAAAAATGACAAGTAAAGCTTACTATAGGAACTCCATGCTGTTGCCCAAGGCCTGGTCAACTCCAAGTGCCCAGTTGCTATACATATAATCATTGATTACTGATAAAACCTCAGAATGCCAAAACCAGAGTAACTGAGGGTTGCAGTTACCGGATATCTCAAAAGCATGTGGTCATAATCGTTCTTATTAATAAACAGAATGACAGAGTTTGTTAGGTCAGCACAGAAGATAAAATACGTCGTATTCAGTGGGGTGCCAACCATGACTAGGACAATCTTACCAATAGTTGAGCAGGGTAGCTTGGAGATTAGGCCTGGATGAATGATACTCCAGGAACATGTAAAGGATAAAATGATGCACAGCAGCCTCTCAAGTTATCTGAAACTGTGACCAAGAACTAATTGTCATAGATGGTGATGTATTGTCACCAGAAATTTCTGCAAGCGGTCCTCAATGTTCTGAAAATGTTGTAATGAACTACTAAAATTCTCTGATGCAAGTTTTTCCAAGTGTGCTCTTTGTTTTCACATTATTATCACAATCATTCTAGGTCAGATCACACTCTCATGAAATGTCCAACATTTTTGTAGGTAGCATGTCCAAAATTAAAGATGGATGTGATATAATAGTTACCTTCCCCACTGTGGTTTTTTTTGAAGCCAGCTTCCAAGAAGTAGATATGAGTTTACTTCAATAGGTTTTCATTTGAGTAGGAACACCCTAAATCCTTCCCCTATCCCTGGGACTGGACTGGGGTAGGGTGAGACAGGATCAGTAAACAAGGACTTCAGCAACTAGAAAAGAACAGCTACCCACAGAAATTACAAACATTACTCCCCCTCAAAGTGAATGTTTATTAGGAAGACTTGAGTCCAGGAAATTTACAATAAGCTCCATTAAATCATGATGAATATCAAAATCCCCAGACGTCATACTCATCTTTTCATCACACACCTTGCTCATTATTTTCAGAAGGCCTATGTAAGCTCTGAAAAGTGGTTCATCTCACTGTGTTGAATGAACATCGGTAACACAGCCTAAGACTCCTGGTAGAGCTCTACCTAAATAAGAGAACATCCCAAGGACGAATGCTACTACTTTACTTTTTAAGCTTTAGTGGTATATATGGGTCAAACCAATTTCTCCTTTACAACTAACAGGAATCTGAGGTCAAGAAGTTCTAGCCTGGGGATTCTAGGAGCTGCAGTGTAAGAAGCTGATTTAGGTAAATTAATTAGCAAAATTAAAAGGCCTACGTTGGACTGGTAATTTATTTAATCCAACACTGAAATAAATCACCAGTCCAAAGAGGCCAGACAGAGAGCAAAAATTGATGTGTGATTTAATTGGTGGAAATTAGGAGAGAACGCAGGTTCCAAGGCATGATAAAGAATAACGTTCTTTAAAAGATTGGTGACATGAACATCATGATTCACAAATCATGAAATTCAGTGAGTTTTATTTCCAGTGTGGCATAACATAGCCAGAATATATGCCTTCAATGTAAGATTTCAGAGAGTTAGGAAAGTGATATTATTTTATTCAATTATGTGACAGATCTCTTCCAAAGAGGGAGTTAATTCGACCTTTATCTGTGTACATATTGACTATTAAATCTTATCCATGTCCATGCTTACATTATTTCACACTAATAAAGGTAGTGTGAAAGTCAAAACAAGTTTTCTACTTCTATCAAATGTTTCCCTTTTCCCATAGGCCTCTGTGTCTATCATACATGACAAACTTGAATTGCAGCAGATGATTTCCACTAGCACTGCATTATAAGAAAATACAACTAGCAATGAACCAACTGTTGCAAAATGTCACAAGATGTGTGAGAAAAACCACATGGTTGGGAACTGGACACCACATGACCATTCTTGATGATGCACCAGTTCATTTTTGTCACTGTAGGATACCAGGCAAGTTTGTTCCATGTTATTCCTATCAATTTACAAATTAAATACAGTCACAGTATTCTGTGAAGGGAAGGGAGTGGGTAGATGAAATGCCAGCTTAGATGGATATCAGTGCTAATGACAAGTGCTGCTGATTCAACACACGAAAAACTGCTCTACAATAAATTCCAGAAGGAGACAGAACTACTCAAAATATATTATTACTATTCCATTAAACTATAATTTGTAATGATGAATAAAACAGCATCAGAATGGTTCTACTTGTGGATTGACTTAAATTTAACAAAATCATCCACTCAGACATGCAAATTTCCCTACTTTCTGTAACAGAAGAATAACTGAAAGCTTATTCTTCACAGCTAAGCTGACATTGGGCTCTTAGAGAATGTTCTTCATTGAAGGTTCAAACAAAATAAAATATCAGAAGCATTCAAAAGCATTTTACCTTTGAACCATCAGTCTTCAGAACAAAAAGTTGTTGAATTCCTAAAACATCTTTCAGCAGGAAAATGGGCCAAAATTTGAAATACATATTAACATGCTTTAATATATATAATCCAATACCTCCAGGGGAACTATGCCTAATAAAAATCAGTAGGTATTATTTTGAAAATTGTATATGATAGGATTTTTTTCATAATTATAATAGAGATAAATTTTCATATTCAAAGAAACTCCCAATATGAACAGAGGGCAGGCAATTTCTGACTGAGAAGGTTCCAAAACAGGGAACTTAAATGATTAGCTGTTTTCAGAAAAAGAGATGGGCCATCCATTCCAGTGACATCTTATATCCATTTAATAGCAGAAGACAAGCAGATTGGGAAAACACTGCAAAGAGCAAATCAACAGAGAAATGAATGTGCTATAAACACACATTTCTGAAACTTTAATTTGAGAAACATTTGAAATACTTGAGGGTGTTAAAATGCAGATTCTGATTTGGTAGGTCTGAGATGCTGCATTTCTAATATGCTCTTAGGTAATGTTGATGCTGCTTTTCTGGAGAACACTCCTAAATAGCAGTTACAAAGAAACAAAAAGCTAAATCAGCATCACAGAGAGGAGCTTGCTTGTTTAGATTTATCTAAAGTCCTTCTTAATTTGAAGTGTCCTACATCAGTGGTTTTTAACTTGACTGCACATTAGAATCACCTGGGGAGTTTTCAAAACTTTGCCTTCCCAGGTCACACCCCAAATCAATTCGGTCCAAATCTTGAGGGGTAGTACCTGGCATCCGTGATTGTTCGAAGTGTCCAGGTAATCCATCACATAGCCAAGAGTGAGAATTACCTACTTAGAATGATTTTTTAATTAAATTTATTGGGGTGACATTGGTTAATAAAAATTATATAGGTTTCAAATGTACAATTCCATGCATCATGTGTAGGAGGGCTGTCTGGGAAAAAATCCAGCCATAAATACCTCTATTTTTCTTATTACATGGTTGCATACTTTACAGACAGCCCTCATATATTGCACTGTGTGTTCACCACCCAAAGTCAAATCTTCTGTTGCCATCTATTTGCCTTCTTCACTTTTTAAGTTCAGTACCCAAATACTTCAATGGATGTCATGATTGCTAAAAACATCAGCACAGGAAAATCAAGCAATATTCTCATCTGTTTTGACTATTTATCACTGGGGTTCTTTGGGCAACTTTGTGGTGGCTTTTCAGAATGAGTTCATAAATGCCATCTTCTCTTTTCTCTCAGTTGGATGCACATTTAGCTGGCCCTATTTTACTATGGCGTTTGGGAAAAGAAAAACACAGCTATCCGAACACATACTGCCATGAATGGACATGCATGCATAGTAATTAATAATCCATAATGAATCCCAACTTCAGCTTCATACAGAAATATGGAAACAGCTTTAATCTCCCCATTATTACAGAAAAGCAACTCTTTATGTGACATTTATATCTACAAAGGGAAAAATGCGAATAGCAGCCCCAGCAAAGGAAAACAAGATTAAACTATAATTATAATCTCTTGATCTGCAAACAATGCAGTGCCATGGAAATAAACTTTCTTAGGCTGAAATTCTCCACACCACTGAAAATAGCACAATAAAACCCCATTATGGATCTGAAACACTTTATTTACTAATGCAACTTTCTCTATCAATGTGGATGATAATTAAAAAGTAGAGATAATTTTGCCCGGTAGTTTTGACAACACAATTTTTTAAATGTTTCCATAGCAATGGCAGGTCAAAATTCCTCCTAGTACTAGTGTACCAAAAGAAATTCCCCCATACCCCAAATATTTGGTCTCCTATTTCTTTCACGTAAAATGTTAGTCATTTCTTTATTTCTTCCTTCAGTATTCCTTTATTCAATTGACTGATTAGATGTTCATTGTATTAGGTACTGTGCTATGCTTTGGATATGAAGTGGTGAGCAAAACCAGACATTGCCCCTCTCTTGTTAGAATTCACAACATAGAGGGACAGACAGACACCCCTAAAATATTACAGTATCAAACATAAAATCGTAAAACTGTAGCTATGACAAATGCTTTTTAAAAAGCAGAGAATATGCTACTCTAAACTTGGGAATTTGGCCTCTTCGGAGAGCTATGAAAAGACTGTCCTGAAGAGCAATACTTGAGCTGCAATCTGAAGGAGGCCAGTCATCCCTGCTGTAATGACAGCTGACCAGAGTTTGAGTCTATGCTAAAACATGCTTTATAAAGGGTTCAGCAGAAGTAATGCCCTTTTAAAATCAGTTATGTTAATGAAATTATGGTATTGTTATGTTATAGAATTATAATATTATGCTTATGACTTTGGTATAGATTATCAGCTCGTAAAAAGGGGGTGTTATTTCTGCCAGACCCTGTATTTTGTTTTTAAAAGATTTTAGGATCTCCTTTTAAAGAATGTTTTCAAGAAAGCAAATCAATTTTTCCAGTATTGTGACCAACTATTCCTGTTTGTCTGAGACCCCTGGTTTACCACTGACAGTCATATCCCAGTCAACTCCTCAGTCCTGGGGAAACCAGGACAGTTCATTGCTCTACCACAGTCCCCCTAGGAGCTCCAATGAGGCAGCAACTTACACTCAGGCCAGTGTGAGTGGAAACTTGTTTTATGCATGCTTTTAGTGATTGAGGTACAGGCCTGTGAGCCACCTCAGGTCTGTGGCCCAAGTGTGAGGGTAGCCAGTGGTTACTGGAAGCACCATCCTGGGGAAGCACCCCATACAAAGCAGATAAATTCCAGAACTCTTTATACAAAGCCAGGATGATGGAAAGTTAAAGGATTGGGACCAATCAAGTTCTTAATAAAGGGTGTGTGTGTCCGAGCGTGGGGGATGAAAGGGGCAGAGGTGCCTGGAGCAACTTCTGAGTGCAAAGATCTTGGGGGTTCATGATTCAATTTCCATGGATTCAAGGTTGGATGAACCAAAAGGTGCTTAGAGGAATAGCCTCAGAGTGAACAGTTATCACTCTGTATAGCAAAGTATTTTTTGTTGTTTCTTTGTCAGGGAATTTTAGTTTTCATTTTTTAGTGGTAGCAGTTGGAAAACTATGTGTTTAACCTGTGGATGTAGTTACCAAGTATTATTTTTATGATTTTACATGATTCTAAGTTACTGATTTACACACAAACACGGTGGTACTCGTTAAGCCTTTTTTGGTACTACTCGGCACAGGTTCTCACATGAGGCAGGACACAATGCCTTATCACAAAAGGTGGAGTGTTGATTTCTAAATTTGTGTTAATGCTCCATTGATGTTTTTCAGCGTATCGTAGTGGGCAAACAGGTATTTTATTTGAATAAATTTATTGAGGTGGCACTGGTTAGTAAAATTATATAGGTTTTAAGTGTAAACTTCTATAATACATCATCTGTGTAATGCATTGTGTGTTATCCTTCTGTCACCATGTATTTGAGCCCCTTTACCCTCTTCAACTTCATTCTTTCTCCCTTACACTCTGGTAATTACTAAACTGTTGTCTGTGTCCATGAGTTTTGATAAGTTTGTCTTGTTCATTTGTCACTCTCAGCTCTATATCTCACATATGAATGAAATTATATGATTCGCAACGTTTTCTGTCTCACTTACTTTGCTGAGCATGATGATCTCAATATCCATTCATGTTGTTGCAAATGGCAGTATTTCATCCGTTCTTATGGCCAAGTAATATTTCCTTGTACATGTGTACCACATCTTCTTTATCCAATAATCTATGGAAGGACACTTCAGTCGTTTCCATGTCTTGAGAACCATGAATAATGCTGCAATGAACATAAGGGTACCATATATCTTTACAGATAAATGTTTTCAAATTTTGGGGGTAGAGACCCAGAAGAAGAATTGCTGGGTTACCTGATAATTCTATTTTTAACTTTTGGGGGACCTCCATATTGTTTTCTGTAGTAGCTATAGGTTTACATTCCCCCAGCAGTGTTTGAGGGTCCCTTTTTCTCCACATCCTCTCCAGCACTTGTTATTCCTTGTCTTGTTGGTAACAGCCATTCTGACCGTGTGTGGTGGTATCTCATTGCAGTTTGGGTTTTCATTCCTCTAATAGCTAGTGAAGTTGAACATCTTCGCATGTATCTATTGGCCATTGATATGTCTTCTTGATAGAATTATCTGTTTAGGTCCTGTGCCCATTTTTTTTAATTGGTGATTTTTGTTGTTGTTGAGCTGTATGAATTCCTATATATTTTGGATAGTAGTCCTTTATCAGAGGTGTTGTTTGCAAATATCTTCTCTCATTTGGTTGGTTGCCTTTTTGTTTTGTTGATCATTTCTTTTGCTGTGAAAAAGCTTTTTAGTTTGATATAGTTCCATTTATTTATTTGCAAACCAGTATTTTAAAGCAGTCACACTGTATATTAGCCAATATCTACTCAGGACATGGAGAAGTCATCATAAAGTTCAATAACTCTTCCGCTTTTTATTTGCTGGATGGGAGTACCACTTCTCCAAGAATGTTGGTTATTTTATGGTAAAGAAAAATTTTATTCAAAATGGACATTTGAGGCAATCACATAATAATTCTGCATAATAATGTGAGCACCTGACTTATCTGTGATCACCCTTGTGTCACTGTAGGGATTATTATGAGGTTGAATACAAGTGCAAGCATTTCGTTATTTCTTTGGGGGAAATCAGAGAGTGAGGAGTACAGGTTTGAGGAAAGAAAAGATCCACAGGAGCTTCTGTACAATTGAATTGGGCTCTCAGCCTTGAGCTAAGGAGAACAAAAAAGTCATCCCAAACAGGAAACTATGACCTGTGCCTAAGAAGGGTATTATATTCTTAGATATATTAGCCAAAGGTATACTTAAGTTAATAATTTTTAAAACAGAAAGTTTAAAATTTGCCTTTAAATAATAAAGTAATAGGGGCATCCCAAGCAGAGAAGCATGACCTATGACTAAGAAAAATAGAACACAGCTTAATATTTGTTTTTCTGTCAGTTCTGTAATTCTTTACCTTAAGCAATACTCTCAATATATGGTTTTTACTTTTTGTTAAATTGTCATATGTGCTTAACTTATAAGTGTGCAACTCCAGTCTCACAAATCAAACAAAACTCAGATCAGGAAAAAGAACATTGCTTTCATATAACTTGCCTTTGTACATCTTTGTTAAATAGCACTATTTGATCTTAGCCATAGTTTGGGGTCTTCAGTCTGAGATTCATGTTTCTACTGGGGTGAAGTCCAGGGATAACTGCATGGTTCTAGAGGAGCTGGTGAGGGGACAACACCTGAGGCATAGCAGTGGGGCCTGGATCTATACTATAGACCACAGATTAGCAAATTTATTCTGGAAAGGGCCAAATAGGAAACATTTTTGTCTTGGTGGACCATAATGTCTTTGTTGAAACTTAAAATGTATGTCAGTGACTACATTCCAATAAAACTTTATTTACTAAAAACAGGAATCAGATTATCCTTTTTTTTGACCCCTGGTACAGAACAAGCTATATCTGTGGAAGATGAGATATTAACAAGATCAAAACTACTCCAGGTGGGGTATCTTGTAAAATCCCAGGACTTTGCTCTAAATAAAAGGCAGTTAACTCATACATTTGTTAGCTGGACTTTTCAAGGCAGAAGAACTTGAGTTTTATAGCTTATATTTGCTTATTTCCATCCTTGGTCTAGTTTCTAACTTTCAAAATAATGCAGTAGTCAGCAGCAAATGTGAAATGTCTAGAAGCAAGACTATTTCTGTTATATTTAGCAACATTGCTTAAGGAAAGCACTCTGGATGTCACACTATTTTCTAAAATTCAGATTCATTAAGAGCAAAGTTTTGCTCCAGTAAAATATTCTATGAACAATGGAATTTGTATAAATCTTAAGAGGTTCTATACTTGACAATTTAACTATTAATTTAAAGTCTATTCTATTATGAATTTAAGAGATAGACACAGTTGCACATAATAGCACATTGCTTCCAGTTTTCAAGTCACTGGCCATTTTAATAGGGTTCCATTCAGTTCCATTTCCAGAAAACTAATCTTGTTTGGGGATATAATGAAATGATTTGCATCATCATTAACTCAGTGTGTTAGATCATTTATGGTCGTGGCAGAGGATGTTCTAATATCTACTGCAGATATACCAATCATGAGAAAGAATAGTGGAATTTCTACAAAAGGCCCGCTTAATCAAAGAATGCTTAATTTGCATTCTATTATTCCTTCAGAAAACTATGAAAACATACAGGGATATTTGAACATTAGTGTGCTTTGACAAAAATCAAACCACCATTGACCATTACCTGACAACATTTATCAAGTATCTATTGAATTAATTTCTGTGATTCACAACTTTTACAACTGAGAAAGTACCCATATTATTTTCTTTGTGCATGGAATAGATTAAGCATCAGGTGTTTTGTTTGTTTTCTTTTTTGATATAGAGCTAAAAATCTTAAGATCACCCCACCAATATACAAGGGCTATCCAGAAAATATCCAGCCATAAATGCCTCTATTTTTTAATATTACATGGCTGGATACTTTTCGGACAGCCCTCATATATGCCATATTTCATTCCTCATTTTCTCTATTTCTGTATCCACAGTATATGATTCTATATATTCTCCTCACTAACCTTACTGCCTACACTCTGGTCCAAAAAAATGGTCATTTCTCAATTGGATTATTGCAATAGCCTCCTGCTGGTCATCTTGTTTCCATAATTATCCATACTACAGTCTATGTTTCGCAGGGCAGCTAGAGAGTTACCTTTAAAACACAGACTAAATGTTGTTATTAATTAGTTCAAAACCCTCCCAATGCCTTCATTTCCTGTATTATTTCATCTATATGTTCACATTTCTGGAATTTTCCATCTAGCATTTTCAGACCATAGTTTATCACAGGTAACTAAAACCACAGAAAACAAAACTGTAAATATGGGGGAACTACTGTACAATCAAAAATAATAGTGGACTTTATACCTACTAGAATGGCTCTAATAAAAAAAGACAGATAATAGAACATGTTGTCTGGGGAAGAAGTAGAGAAATTGGAACCTTTATTCCCTCCTAATAATAATGTAAAATGTTTCAGGGATTTTGAAAAATAGTCTGCAAGTTCCTCAAACAATTATGTAGAGAGCTACCATATGACCCAACAATCTCACACTTATACTCAAGATTATTCAAGAGAAATGAAAACATAAGTTCATATAAAATATTGTACCTGAATGTTCACAACATTTTTCATAATAGCCAAAAAAAGCAGGGGAGGGGGGACCTAAATGTCCACCAACTGATGAATAAGTAAATAAAATGTGGTATATCCATATAGTAGAATATTATTCAACCATAAAAATAAATTAAATAATAATTGCTACAACATGAATAAACTTTGAAAACATGCTAAGTAAAAGAAGCCAATCATAAAAGACCAACACAACATATGATTAATATATGATTATACCTACGTGGGATATCTGAAACAAGAAAATCTATAGGATATAAAGATAGTGGTCGCTAGGGCGTCGGGGACTTGGAAGGTGAGAGGCGAGGGAATGGCCAAGGCTTACAGGGTTTCTTCTTGGAGCAATAAAAAGTTTTAAAAATTGATTGTGATAATGGATGTATAACTCTATAAATTAAATTGTACACTTAAAATGTGCATTCTATAAGGCTTTGGTGCTGTCAACACTGTGGCCTGGGTTTGATTCCCAGCCAGGGAACTACCCACATAAAATAAAATAAAATAAAGTGTGCATTCTAAATAAACTATATGTTTTTAAATATAAAATATTAAAAATGCTGCTTTAAATGTTGCTTACTAGGGGCTGTTCTACCCCTGAAGAAATAGCCATCTTTGTTCCCATGGAGCTTATGTGGGGTGAGATTAAAGAACAATAATAAATAAATACAAATATAACATTACATAACAAAATACAGTATTTTTAGAAAGCGAAAATTCTAGAGAGCACATGAACCAGGTTAAAAGCACACTGTGTGGTGGGTGGTGGATGGATCTGTTAGATAACATAGAAGAAGCCCCTGTAAAAGTGGCATTTGAGGTAAAGCCTGAGTAATGTGGAGCAAAACATAGGAAGATGTAGGAGGAAGGTAGTTTGCGAAGATCTAAAGGTCCCGAGTAGAAATAAGCTTGAAAATAAAATATACTTGCCATGCTGAAGCAACCACAGGGCACTGTTGTGGGTGAAGGGAAGGAATGAAGCCAGGGACATCACAACTGAGGGGAGGCATAGTAACCATACCTTGTTCATCTCTAACACTGGCATTGGATATATCCACGAATGAAAAGTCACATTAAATGTTTAACAGCATCATTTCATAGTATAGTAGTTCAACTGAATATCATGTATTGTTTGCTTAAGTTAATGTGAAAATTGTCAGAGCCTCAATTTTAGATGCTTTTAAGAAATTGGGTTTTATAAAAACTTCACTCTCTAGTTGGAAAAAGAAATTACAATTCTATGAATAACATTTAAATAATAGTTAAAAATTAAGTCAGCATAATTTGGCTGAGAACATGTCTATTTTCAGAATTTAGTCCACTGAGAGTAGTATATTAGGTAAGGCACCAACAAGAAAGAAGTCTCATCAAATTGGATAATTTAAGGAGCACTTAAAAAGGAACTGTTTATAAAAGTATGGGCATGGTTAAGGGAGACCTCAAAAGGTTGCAGGATCCCAGCATATTAATATCATGGAGCAGAGCACACTCGCCACCTTTAGGCCTGAGGAGGTGGGAGTAGAGATAGGTTACTGGAGGCTGGGGTAACGGGGTCATTGAGGAGAGAAGGCACTTAGTGTAGATGGCCACCAGACAAAGCTGTGATCTTCACTTAAGGATTCAGCCAAACAATGACAGAGCTATCAGAGTGAGCTGGGGTAATAATGTTCTGACCTCACTCTCCTCTGTACCTCCACCCCCGACCCCTGGATCTCCCACCAGAGTCCCCCACAGATGAAATCTGCTATAGTCCATAGAGTTCAGCCTCCTGTACCATAGTATAGAGGCGTGAAAGGTGGAGACTGAATTTGGAAGAACAAATGGAATAGTTGACCATATGCAGCCAATCAAATACAATTAGAATTTGTTATCTATGATATTAAGCAAGTTAAATACCTGAATATCAAATCACTGTTCATCTACTCAAAGAAGCTTGAAAGTGCCAGCCGTGCAATAAGTCACTAAAAACTCATTGTATAGCCCTTACTCTCAAACTGCTTACTTAATCTAGTAAGGAGATCTTTAAGGTGACAGAAGATTCATACACTATGTGGTCAGTAATTGAAGTGCTATGATCAAGAGAAATGTGATTATATATATATATATACATACACACACACACACACACACACACATATATATAATAGATAAAATAGAAATGTTTTCTATTTTATCTGTAATATATACATACATACATAGACACATATGTATTCTATTTTATCTGTGTATATCTGCAGATCTATCTAGATAGATTCATACTCTTATTATTCATTCTACAAATTTTACACCAACACAAGCACATATGTTGTTAGTGTATGCAACACACTTTTTAATGTGCCCACCCAGGATTATGACTGTATTTGTGCACTATTCCAGTATTATATTTTCCGCCCAAAAAATGATACCTGGATACAAGGAGAAATGGTAATTAGAATAATAATCTGGTAAAGTATTCCAATTTGATTTGAGTGTGCAATTTTTAGTAGTATATATAACTTATTTCTTGCAATATAAAGTTGAGTGAGTCTCAAACTCTGTTATTGAGAACAGCTGACTTACAGTACACCATGACCTGTGCAGCATTAGGTCAAAACCAGCAGAGTGGACACAAGTAGGCTGCCAATCTTTCAGATGTGAAAATAACAACTGTCCCTTTGGTTTCCAACTTTTTCCCTAGATGACAAAATTAAAATCTATGTTAACATGATTATTAATAGTATTCAGAAGCATGAAGCATCTGTAAAGTGCTGAATCCAGGGAGGGGAAAAGCCAAACAAGACATTAAAATAATGGTTAGCCAGCCATTTTGAAACACCTCCATGACCGAAAACCCATCTATGGAAAGTATTTGATAGGAGAGTAGAGCAACCTTCTAATTCACCCTATCAAGAGCCTCTGTTTCGTATTCCATAAAGTAAACAAAATTTTAAATTTTTTAAATTAACATTATGGATAAGTGCACACAAATTGTATTAAACCATAATTTAATGATTCATGGTATCAATATTTCTCATTCTGCTTAGCCTAATTATAGACCATGAAGAAATACATAGAGAAAATATACAGATGTGTAAAATTCTCCCTCTTCTAGCTTCAGTTTTCATTGTTAGTTCTAAGGATTCTAATATTTGTTCATTCTGGACATGAAAAGGTATAACAAAAGTATCTTGTGTTAATATGTCCAAATGAGTGGAATAAAGCTCAGAGAATTAATGGTACATGTGCAGTGTGTGTGTGTGTGTGTGTGTGTGTGTGTGTGTGTAGAGAGACCATATTATTACTTTCATTACCCCGCGAATATTTTTGTTTGTGTTAATAGCATAATTTGACACAGCGAAATATAATGAAATGAGTAGCTATGAAGGCTGGCTGGCCATCTTTACAGCCTTTCAAAAAAATAGGTAGGATTTTCAAGATATTTTTCATAAGTCGAATGTTTGGTTCTCCATGCAGCTTAGAGCATTGTTTTCCCAAGTGGAATTCATTAGCTTAAATAGAACCTTTGTGCCAAATTGCTCACTTCCACAAACAAGCAATCCTGCTTTGTTTTGTCATAAATGCTTGAGGAGCAGTTAAACATCTGCAGGTTCAGATGATGCTCAGAATAAATGATCCACAATAATCAGTAGCTTGGGGCACAGATAAATCCACTTATATTGTCTTTCCAGGAAATCAACATAAGCTAACCAAATCAAACCCTGAACTGTAGTAAATATTTAATGAATAATTAGGCTTTAATTATTTTTCAGTTTTGTGATGCATTAATGGCATGTGATGTCTAATGCAATTTCAGTCCATATTTTTCTTGAGACCTAAAATTAAATCAAGTCATTGATGTTGACATTTTATTTTCATTTTAAAAAAAGAATATTAAACTTAGAATGAACTGTAAAAGATCTCCAAAAAAGGCAATTTTTAAAGATATTTAAATTAAATTCTGGATCCTTACAGTTGTTTTGTTCCTAGAACTCAAAACCCAATCAATTTAACACTCCGCTAAAATTATTGCTGTGTGAATAGTGACAGCAAAATATCTGTCACTTCACAGAACACATAGCAGTGTACATGGGTTGGAAGGACCTGTGCCAGGTTTTAGTGCCACTTTATAGGCTTGCAAGAACAACTGGGTAATCTGCATCTTCATTGTTTAGTCACTTTAAGAAAACCACCTTCACTTTGTCAGTCAAAATATTACATCAGGATTTTTATTCTTCAGTATCAGATAGTATGCCAGAAAGTTAAAATCAATGCACTACTGTCTGCATAAATAAAATATTTGTTATATTTTCAAATCAGTGAGTCATTATTTTATGTCTATTGTATTCAATAAGAAAGAATAAATTTGTAAGACCATGTTGGCTTCACAAAGTCATACATTTTATTTCTGATTGTTATTTGATTTGTAAAGCTGTTTAATCTAGCTCTCTGTATTCTCCATCAGGACATAATAGGTTTTTATATTTTAAAATTCATTATATTCTACTATTTAAAACTTAATTCCTAATTTAGATAGTGAAAATATACTCACTTTAATTTAGTTTTTATATATGTATATTTTTTTTCTTCCTTGCTTGCAAGAACATGTATAAAATCTTTGAACTGAAACAGTGACAAGAAGCTTGACCAAGTTTTAATTGGCTCCCAAACAAAAATTTGGGCTTCGTAACATGACACCTACAAGTAGTAAGACAAATGACTGTAATTGTATTGACCTGTTCACCTAACAGAACCATTTAAACTTGGTTGCTATGGGAAACCATGAGAGAGTGAAAGAGCAGGAGAAATCTAATTTAGTCCTCGTGCTAGTCAATACCTGCAAGGCTAGTTTCAAGTCTTTTTTCCTTGGAATTCTTTCCTAGGTTCACCAAGTATATCCTCACATTTGCCCCAGAATAACATTTCAGAATGTTCTGCATACAAATATACATTTCCTCTCTTTGCTGTTAAAGCACCTCGTTGACATGAACAGCAAATCATTTTGGCTGCCTACTTAACTCTACACACACTGTTAGAAAAAACTGCCATTTTTCAGTCTTTATTATTTTTTTTTTACTTCTCAGGAGAATTCAATACTGCTAACTACTCTCACTTATAAAATACTCTTTCTTTGATGTAGGTTATGCTATATGTATTTTTTTCTAAGCAGCAGTTGCTGTCTAGAATAGAACGGAATGGAATGGAATATAAATGGTTCATGATCTCACTTGAAAGAAGAATATAGTGGATGGTGGAATCCTGAAAGAGAGCCAAGTTACTTATAGAGGTTATAAAACAATACCATGCCAGGAGTCTGAAGACCATTTTAGTTTCTACTACTAATTTCGTTAAGACGTTGGCTAAATCACCATCTTTATACACCTTAGATTTATACTTAAAATAAGGGATACAGATTAAATAAAATGACATGTATAAGAACTCCTAGCAATTAATGAACAGACTTGAACATCCAGCTGGAAACTCTCAGGCATGAATGGCTCAAAAGGTCATAGCAGTCTAAAGCAATATCTGCCAAATTTCTTGCAGATACCCCTTCTCTGTACCATATTCACGGCTAGGTCTAATTCTCTGCTCTCCGTATAGACCTCTCATCTCATTTTTGATTCTTGCTTTACATGTGTTTTAAGCTATAAAATCATTTCTCATTTGGTGAGTGTTTTTCTGACTTGCAGTAGTGTGCCCTCTCTACTGCCAACTTAGTTTCTGTTCTAATGCGTTATAGGTCTTGTCCTCCCAAAATCATTAATAACCATGATGGACATTCACAAAATCTAACCCCCTTACCTTTGGCTGTAAGGTCTCAGGGTTGGAGATTGGAACATCTTTCCACCTCCTACCATTATTTCAATCAGTGCCGCTAAAAAGCTTTGATTCCTTTCCCATTTTAATTTTTATCAACATTATACCTTTCAGGACCAATGCAACCTAATAGGAAAACTGGTACTTATTTATCTAATACTGTGCTAAACACACCTAAGTTATACACTTTCATAATTCTTTTCTGATGTTACTTTAATGAAGAAACAACTCGGTGACCAAATTTAAGATACCTATTGTATACTTGAGGTTAAATTCCTTGAGTCTTGAATAAATTGATAGTTTGACATTCACATTATTCTTTAACTACTAGAATTTAATCTCTCAAAAATCAGAAACCTAGTCTTTTTTATTTATTACTATACCCACCCCCTTGAAACAAGAACAGTGCTTGAGATGTAATATTAAATATTTGTCAAATGAATGAACAATATTGCAAGCCAAGGTATATTTTTTTAGAAAAAGTCAAGAAAGTGCTGCCATTTTATGAATAATATGATAGACACTCAGGATACTTTAACACAATTATTTTCTTAGTTTATGCAGTAGCCCCCTTATCTGTGGTTTTGCTTTCTGCAACTTCAGTTACTCATAGTCAACTAGTCTGAAAATATTAAATGGAAAGTTCTAGAAATAAACATTTCATAAGTTTTAAATTGCAAGCTGTTCTGGGTAGCATGATGAAATCTCACACCATGCTGCTCAGTTCCACCCAGGATGTGGGTCATCCTTTTGTCCAGTGTGTTCACACTATATATTTACCTGCCCTTTCGTCACTTAGTAGCCATCTGGGTTGTCAGACTACTTGTCACAGTGTCACAGGGCTTCTGTTCAAGTAATCCTCATTTTATTTAATAATGACCCCAAAATGCAAATGGGAAGTTTGGATATGCCAAAGAGAAGCTGTAGATTGTATATGTGTATAGGAAAAATA
>PVJL010017390.1:0-18303 GCA_004026885.1 Lyroderma lyra
TTAAAAGCTTCTCTTCGTAGTTAAAGTCCAGTCTGCATACACGGCCTGTCAGCGCCTGCACAATCTGGCTCCTGACTGCTCCTTTCTACACCTGGGCTATCTGTACTTCATCACGTGGACCATCCTTTAGGTACCAGTTCCAGCAACCTTGTCCCAAATAAGAACTTTGGCACATAGTCTTCTGCCTAGAACTCACTTCTCTGCTTTCTTTTCTAATTGTGTTCTTATTACAAATTCATCTTACTCTCATTACCTCAAGGAAGGATCATGGAATGACTAATCTAAATTGGGTCTCCTTTCTACAGTTACAGTTGGCACCCTGTACTATTTTTTTACAGTGCTTATCAGATATTTAAACATTGCATTTGTTGGTATGACAATTCTATAAATGTCTTATTTCTGAATGAAAAAATAATGCTTCAGCACATTGACCATGGCTGTTTTCTAGCCACAGAATCCTCAATGCCGTCCACACTGTCTAGAAAGTGGTCAGTGGTCAATATATAAGAGGTCTGATATTAAGTTCGTAAACGTGCCACTGTGCACTTACATTGGCAGCACTGTACAAACAACTCAGTAAGGTGTCATAACCTTTGTACATATGTATGTCACAGCTGTGTTCATACAAACATGTGGTGGTGTCTTCCTGAGTGGCATTCATTATTATTGTTGCATGTCTGTGTGTGCCATCTCAACAATGCTGGAGCTTGAATTAGAGCAATGAACAAACATTAAAACTCATGTTAAACTTGCCAAGAGTGGAAGTAAAAATCAAGAAATGTTAGTTCAAGTTTGTGAGGATAATGCCAGGAATAAAGCAGCAGTGTACAAATGGATTAAACATTTTTCTGAGGGGAGAAAGAGCATCGTTGATGAAAATAGGTCAGGGTGGCCAGTATGAGCAGAACTGATGAAAACCTTGCCAAAATTCATCAGAGTGTGCATCCAAATCACACTCTGTGCATCAGCTGACTGTGAGAAGCATAGCCGACCAAGTAAATACCAGTAGAGAAACAAGCAAATCTTAACTGAAAATCTTGACATGAAAAAGATGTGTGCAATTATGGTCCCAAAGGAGCTCACTGATGCACAAAAGCAAAGGAGAGTTGAAGTTTGCTAAGACCTTTTGGAGAAGCAAAACAATGTTTTGGATTGTGTTGTCACTGGTGATGGGACATGGGAGTATCAATATGAAACAAAGCATCTAAGTGCACAATAAAAGTCAACCATATTCCCCAAGACCGAAAAAGTTCTGTCAGTTCAAATCAAGAGTCAGAGTGATGTTGCTAACCTTTTTTGATATCAGAGGGATTGTTCATTATGCCTTTGTACCAACTGGACAAAAAGTCAACCAAGTTTACTATTTGGAAGTGCTGAAAAGGCTGCATAAATAAGATGCGCATGACCTGAACTTTTGCCAACAGCTCATGGCACGACAATGTACCAGCTCACACAGCACTGTGAGGGAGTTTTTAGCCAGTAAACACATAACTGTATTGGAACACCCTCCCTACTCACCTGATCTGACCCACAATGACTTTTTTGTTTACCCAAAGATAAAGGAAATATTGAAAGGAAGACATTTTGATGACATTCAGGACATCAAGGTAATATGATGACAGCACTGATGGCCATTCCAGAAAAAGAATTCAGAAATTGCTTTGAAGGCTGAAGTAGGCACTGGCATCAGTGCATAGCTTCCCAAGGGGAATACTTCGAAGGTGGCCATAGTGATGACATTCAGCAGTGAGGTATATAGCACTTTTTCTAGGATGACTTCACAAATTTATTGAATGACTAAATGAATCATGTATAAAAGTGCCTGCTTTGGTATTAGTCAGGACTACATATGAACTTGCTGAACAGAATTTTGGCTTTTTTGGCCTCAAAAGACAAGCTATGAAAAACCCATCCCACATTGCTCATAAATAACTTCATGAATGTGAGTTTGTGTTACTAATCTATTTGTTGCTGGCATTCTTGTCATTCTTCTTGTCATCATCATCATATCATGTTATCCTTGGCTTTGATGGACCATAATGCACATAAACTCCTATCATTATAAGATAAATACGTTGTGCAAGAGGCAGTAAGTTCAGAGGCTTTACTTAGACATTTTTATACTTCTAGTGAAAGTTTTGGATTTCATTCTGAATTTAGTTACTTAATATCTTGATAACAAAGTAGAAAAGAGGATTACAAGGTATTTCTGGATTTGGCAATTTTTGAACTGGTATTTTGAATTTTAACATACTCAAGGTATTTCACAATGAAAAGGTGTCAAGAGGACACGAAAATCATAAATGTTTATGTGTGATTGTATGTAAACTCAACATCATAAAACTGAGTTTCAAAATGCATAAAGCAAAATTTAATAGGACTGCAAAGAGAAATAGGCAAATACACAATTACATGTAGTTGGAAATTTTCATTTATCTATCTCAATTATTGATAGAATAACTAAATGGAAAACCAGTGTATAGAAGACCTGAACTTATCAACTTATCAACTTACTTGTCCTAATGGATATTCATGAAACATTCCACCCGAAGATAACAGAATGCATATTATCTTAAATGCACACATTTCCCAAGGTAGACTACATTCAGGGACATGAAACTTGTTTTAACAAATTTGTTTTTTAATAGCTCGGCTACACTATTTTAGTAAAGTTTAACTCCCCGCAGTGTGAAGTATCTGGTGTCACTCCTCAGAAGGCACAGCCTTGGGCGTGCACACAATGCCCTGCGATGACAGTGGCTTTATCAGGCTTTTTTATTGTCTCCCTCTGTAAGCTCTCTGTTGGACTACCTCCTGCTACTGGTGTCATAACAAGTTATTAAGGCTCCACTAATTTTAACTGATGGACCTATAATTTTTTATGGTGCCCAGGAGAATAAATTTCTCCAGTCTCATCCAATTAAATATGGGGAAGGGTGGTTTTTGAAGCTAGTTTTGGGGATTCTGATTGCAGGAAGGCTCTTACTTGTCTTTTCTCTTAGTTCTCTGATGAAATAACTGTCTATGGGTTAGCTTGCTGTTCTTATGAAGAGGAGTATATAATTTTTTACCATCCAAAATTTTCAATTGTTTGCCACCCCAAACCTCAATTGGTTTTGACAGAAACCTTAGGGTTGAACTCCTCTACAAATTGTTCTAATAAAGTCAGTCTTTGGGGAGAGTGTCAGAGCTCTGTTCTTGTGGACTTCCCTTCACCCTAGCAAAATCTCTGAGCTCCTGTTCTAGAACTGGAGGTGGGACAATGGCCCTCTTCTGTCTCAGTAACACCTCTGCTTTAAAGCAGGGTGCTGTTTAGACAGCAGTCTCTTGTTTTCTCCCCTTGCCTCTCCTGACATAGAACCTCTGCCCTATGAGTGAACTAGCTGTGCAAGTGTGTTCAGAATCCCAATATTCTCAGCCTACTGCACCAGACTTTGATCCTCCACCCTATCAATGGGGGACGGGTAGAGGAAGGGAGCCCCGGACCTCTTGCCTACACTCGCTAGAGACTTAGCTTTTGTGACAAGGAACTTGGGTGATGAAAAATGCTAGTGGCCTGCCCCCTCACTGTGACATGGTGTCCCTTAACTGGAAGCTGAGGGCAGAGAGAGCTCTGTTTTCTTGGCCACAGCTAATTAAAGTGGAGATTCTGTCAGGCTGAGCTGGGCTGAATGTGCAGAAGGAGTGGATGGTGGCTCAAGGGCCATTGAATCACAGTTCTTTCCAAAATTTAGATTTTCTTGAATAAATATTTGGTTGTTATATGTCCCCAGGGCAACATCCAGAGGTTTTGAATGGTTGCTTTTCAGATAATTTGCGCCAGCACGACTGTTTTCTGGGGAGTGGGTCTTTGAAACTCCCGATACTGCAATTCCAGAATTGAATAGTTTTTAAATGTTTTGGTTTGGTATCGTAGTTCAAAGGGCAGAGAAGAATGTTTTTCCTATTTTATAGGAAATAGCTTCCCACGCCTACAGCTGAAAACAAAGGTGGGTGGCAGCAAGGGTTTGCCATTCTCGGTTGAAGGCACACGCAGATCTTGCCACCAACAACCTTCCTCCTACAGGCTCTGCAAATCATTTTCTGTTTTTAGCACAACTGGAACCACTGCTCTACATCTCCTCCCTTATAATATTCTGGAAGTCACAATTGTATCCCCTAAGGTCTGCCACCAAATGGCCACCAAAAAGTAGTCACCTAAAAGATTTTGCTATAGGAAGTTTTTCAGGACTTTGGGTGGAACCCTTGATGTAGGGCCTGTTGGGCTTCGACTTGGTTCTAGGGAGTTTGCACTGTGACAAACAAAAAAGAAAAGAAACTTCTTACATCTCTCTCCTCTTTCCTTCCCAATACTCTCCAAGCAAAAGACATAGATTCAAGGAAAAAAAGCATGTAGGTACAAAAGTATACCATGTTATATGGAAGTGTTCAGTGAAATCACAAATAATACAACAATATTAGAGATTGGCATGCATTACCACTTATTCTGGAAAGAGTTGCTTTAAAAGCATGGGTTAGAACATTTTGAACAGAAAGATATGAAATGAGAAACAGAGTTAATATACAAGGCAATAGGAAATAATTCTCCTTTAGTGGGTTTTAAGCAAACCACTTTGATACTCTGAATATCAGACACAGAACAGGTAATATGAAATCTGCTCCAAATATATAAGTATTACTTTTTATCTGTTTGATGACTTTGGTTAGAATTGCATTGGTCATACTGAAGAACAGACGTCTATTTCATAAAGATGAATCATATTTGGGGACATAAAACAACTCTCAACTTTCAAAGGATTAAATCATATAGAATATGTTTCTTAAAAAGATTAATTTTTAAAATGTATAAAAATGCAAAATATTTGGAGATTAAGTAGTAAGCACAGCTACATAACTTTGGAGGTGGAAGTGAAATCACAAGAATAAAATTAAAGAAGTGACTATAGGAAAATTTATAATTTTAAAACTTCATAAAATATATAAGAATTAAAATCACTGGTCCAAACTTACATTCTAAGAAATAAGAAAGAGAAATTAAATGCAATGCATGTAGAAGTAAAAAATTTATAAATAGAAAATGACGAGGCAAAAGACAAAATTTAAAAGAAACTGCTAACAGAGAAAAGATTCTAAGAAAAATTCATAAGCTCATTTTTTTTATTTTTAATTTAGGGATGTTAAAAACTTTGTCTACTTAAGGTAAGAAACCTTTTGCACTAACCTCACCCTAGGACTCTGGGGTTCAGAGTCACAAAACCCAATGTCTGCTCTGGGAAAGACCTTGCACATTGCTCTTGTTTCCCCCAGTCCACTTATGGAAAGATTTGCACCAGTCCATGAATGTAAAACATAATCCTTCTACTTGGGATCTTATTTATGTTTTGGTTCTACCAGATCCAAGAACAGAACATTTTCAGCATAAGTCTTTACTTTGGCTGAGTTACAGAAACAGTAAAACCCTTCAAAATTATACAAAAAAAATTGTTACACTATTCACTCATCCAACCATTCATCTACTTATTTATTCTTTCAATCACAATCCACCCTGGGTTTTACTATGGTTTAATGTTTTTGTGTTGGATTCTTAGGACTCAAAAATGAACACCTCCTAAGTTAGCATGCATTTTATTTCCAGAAAATATAAAAGAGATTTAAGGTAAAGTTAAGAAAGACTAGTTGGTTCCTATTCCAACAGATCTCAGTCACAAGCCAGAAAAGAAAAAAATCAATTATTACTAATTATGTAGTATTATTTATTTTTAAGGTCATCCTTATGCATTATATGATCCATGAAGAAAAGAACTTTATCTGTTTTATTCCTCTTTTTCCTTCATAGAGCCCAGAATATGATAGGTACATAATGAGAATTGAGCAAACAGTCCAAATAAGTGAATCTAATAGTTAATATATATAAAAATAGATACCTATAGATATAAATATCCATTTTATATGCATTGAATATTATAAACAAAAATAAAAAACATTTTCTTTTTGTTTTTAAATTCAGAGTATATTAGTTTCCCATTGTTGCTATAAAAATTAGCACAAATTTATTGTCTTAATATAACACAATTTGATTTTTTTATAGTGCTGGAAGTCAGAAGTCAAAAATGGATTGACAGGGATGTTTCCTTCCAGAAGTTGTTAGGAAGAATCTTTTTCTACTTTTTCTAGCTTCTGACGGTGCATTCTGTTCTTTGGCCCTCCCACATAGTCAAGACAACAGTGTGGTATCTTTCAATCTCTCTCCCTTTCTGCAGTCACCTCCCTTTTTTGGTTACATTTGCCCTCCTGCCTCCTTCTCATAACGACCTCTGTGAAAACAAGGGTCCACCTGAATCATGTACCCCTCTCAGACTGTCTCTAGTCTAAGGAATTAGAACATCTGTTTAATTTGAACTCTCAATAGGAAAAGATATTTCTGTAAAACAGCTTGCATTTATATTGAACCCTACCATTTATTGGCCACATGCTCATTACTGTGTGGTTTCTTTCTTAAACAGGTAAAGCCATTCTTCATTCTGAACACTTAAGTCACCATTAGATAAAGTCATTTAAAATCTCTAGTGCTGATGTGTTAACATTCTCACAAAGGCACAGATGTTTTGACACAGAAGGTCACAGAGGAGGAGACTTTACCAAAAAGTTTCTTTTGTTCTGCTAGCTTTTAAATCACCTTAGGGATCTCAATCTTGTTTCTAAAATGTAAACTAATTCTTAACTCCTCTGATATTTGAAAAGTTCATGTAATTCTTGCAATTGAAAACAATCATGTCCTCACAGTAGAAGTTTTAGTACATTCTATATCTAAACATACTCTGAGGGGATGCATAGAAAAAATGACAAACTGTTCTCAGATAAACATCACTATCTAATTGGAAATGAACACTAGACCCCAGTTCATTGTACCTGGGTCAAGATTCAGCTATTACCTGGACTCATGTGTTCCTACTTCAGTAGAGTGTCTATAAGTCTATCCAGTATCTGGGTGTCAGTGCCAAGCTGAATCCTTAGTCAGGATTTCTTAAATGTTTGGATATTCTTGTTTCTCCAGTGAGTATATACCTGAGTGAATAGCCAGTGGTCCCTTAGGATGGGGACAGGAGGAAACATTATAATTATTCTTGTCCTGGAGTTCCAGGATTCATTTTCCTGAGGACCCAGCTTCTCATCATTAAGGAACTCATTTCTCCGGGTGATGGGTTTGAGGTCTGAAATGGACTCTAGGTCAAGGCTAAGAACTGTAACAATTTATTGGAGATATAGATCAATAGCTTCTTCATAAACCACTTTGACTTCTTAGATTTCTTTCTCCCTATCCCTCTTGACCATGTTTTTTATTCATCATCTTCTGAATCTTCCATGGTCAGGCCTAGCAGGCTGTCACTCCAACCTGTGGCTCAACTATCACTGCATCAACTTGGCTTCTCATGTTTAAGTGCTGACACCTGGTTTCCACCTACCACGTTGTCCCACCTACCATGGCATACATCAGAGAAGTCATCAGTGAATGTTTTAGGGATAAAGAGACCCTTCTCAAAAGTACATGTTCTTATTTTTTGGTAATTCTGCTTCTAACACCTTAAAGATGTAATTCAGAGATAGGAAATTGAGGACACTCAGCTGAGATGTCAAAAGATTAGTACAAACTTTATAATTTAGGCTTAATGTGAATTTAGAGATTAAACAACCAAAACCAAAATGAAAACAAAATTAGGATGCAAATTTTGTGCTTTCCAGTACTCTGATTCTTAGCCTTAAACATATTATTGAACTACCTGATGGTATTTCTATAATCAATGAACAATGTATCATCTAGTGGTCAAATTTACAATCTTATTAGTATTTATTAGTAGTATTATACCTTACATTTTTTTACTTATTTGTGAATAGGTAATAGAAGCTTTCTTTACAAAACACAATATATAATGAAAGACACAATATATAATGAAAAGTATGTGTCCTTCCCACTCTTGCTCCCACCTATATTAGTAGTTTTCATGAATTCTATTTATTTCCACAGAAACCACCTTACACACAGTTTTTTGTACCTTATTTTTTTCACCTTAAAATATATTTTGAAAATTGTTCTATATTAGCATATATAAACTGCATTTTCAAATTATTTAATGGCTACCTGAAATTCGGCTACATGCTTATACTCAGTTTTGTATTACCAATCCTTCCATTACAAACAATGCTGCAAGAAATCTCGTTTATGGGTGTGTGTGAATGTATGTATATAATTTTACACAAGTATTTTCTTAAAAGGGAACATGGTATATCAAGGCATAAATACGTTAAAATGTAAGAAATATTAGGACAACTTCTCAACAAAAATGGTCCAACTTACACTCTCACATGAGAAAGACTCTTTTTCCATATCTTTCTAAGGCAATTTTATATCAAATTTATTGATTTTTCTCAATCTGAAAAGTGAAAAATTATACCTAGTAGTTTTATTTTCTAATTATGAGTAAGGCAACCTTTTTATATCTAGTGCCCCTGCCAAAATAAGTTTTGTGGGTTGTATAGTGATTATTGCAACTACTTCCCTCTGCTGCTGTGGCGTGAAAGTGGCCATAGACAATATGAAATGAATGGGTGTGGTGGTGTTCCAATAAAACTTTATTTACAAAAACAGGCATCAAGACAGTAGCCTGTAGGCCAAAGTTTGCCAACTGCTGTTATAAATTGTGGTTTGTTTTTCTCTTTAAACTAATAAAACCAACAAACTCAATCTAATATATGTCAGGCAGTGCTAAACTCTAGTAGGCACTTTTTATGTTTAAACCTTTTCTGAGTAAAATTAAAAAATGACACACACCAAAAATAGGGCAGAGAATATACTCACATTCTATACTTCCCTTAGAAGAAAAACTAATCCTAATCGAACAGTGAACTCAAGAACTGAAGACCCTTCCCAACTAGTTTAGCAGGTACAGATAAGATTTCAGTTCCTTCCATGGCAAGTGTATGTAGGGTTTGAGCAACCCAGGAATTTTTCTTCTTTTTAGTAGTCTCAATAAAACTTCTCAGATGATTTGTCTCTGCATTCATCTCATCAGATTTTTTTCTTAAATCCTTCATTAAGCAAATCCTCTTGAATCTAAAACAAAGGTTGTGGAGGGAGAAAAAAGTAAATTTTTAAAAATCCTCATTTCTCAAGAGTCAGATTTTATATGCAAGATGTTATTAAAATGTCTTTATTTCATGTAAAAGTATTCTCCCTTATTAGGTCATCAAATGATAATTTCTGAAGCTGGTAATATCTTCTGGGTTCGACTTGGACAGTGAGAGAAAAGATAGTTTCCAACCATACTAATATTCATGCACCATCAGGGTCATGCAAGGGTCCTGTCAGGCATGAGGACAAAAGCAATAAATGTCTTCCAACCAAAAGTGTGGGTTGGGAGAAAACCGTTAGTCCACCTTGCACAGATTTTCAGTCTCACCATATCATAGAAATAATAGGAACCTATAACTGATCAACAAATCTGATGTAAACACTTCTAGATGGGATAAAAGAGAATTCCCCCAATGCCATGTGATGACTTGGACAAGCTATCCATACCTAGATAGAAACAACTGCAGCAAAGTTAGAAGGTGTCAGATCCCTATGTTTCTAGGTCTGGACTTACTTGACAGTCTTAGGCCAGCATAGATCCTAATCAGAATATTTGCTGGTAGCAGGGTTCCTGATCACTGACAGTGACCTTGGTGAAGCACCCAGTTGCTGCTTATATTAAAAACAGCTGGTTGCAATATCTACTGAGAATCTATGAAATCCTGTTTTATTGGGGCTCCATGAGAATATCCCAGGATCACACTAACAGAGCAACTCAAACCTTGAAGAGGTTATTTGTATCCTCCAAGGACTTAACGGGGCCAGGTTATCTTGAATCCTGCAGAGTCTCAGTGTGGGACATGCTCAAAGGCCTTTGGGAAAGCCAGAAGTCAGTACTTGGGGGACTCTAATGTAGTAAATGGCAGTAGTGATTCTTTTTAATTCTGCTTTAACTTCCACCCATTCCTTCCTGATTTACTAAGGCAATAATAATCAGAAACTACTGAGGCCATGGCCAGACTTACTTTCATCTTGTGTTCTAGTATCTGTGTTTGCTCTCTCAGAATATCATCTCTTTGGCTCTCCAGCTTCTCTCAAAGTTGCACTATGTTTTCCTAGAGACTCCTATGTTGTGCCTCCAACTGCAGTTGCTGCTCCTGATGGTTCTGTCTTAGCCACTCCTGCTCCTTCTCAGCTGCCTCCTTCTTGGCCCGTTCCAGTGCCCCAGCAAGGTTTTAGAAAGAGAAGAAAGTTACAGATCAGGCCTAAGCTCTATTACCTTGAGATCCGAGAATAAATCGAATTTGAAAGAGAGAATGAGAATCTCAGAATTCACCCTGTGGCTACACCATCAGAAGCAGTTTTGAGAATATGATGGAAAAGGCCTCGACTGATGTACAACACAACTCCGCTCATTATGTTCAGATTTGGCAGAGTGTGTATCCCACAGAAGAAGGGGAAACATGTTCTGAAAACACCTTTATTTGATTTGTCAGAGGGCACTGCAGGAACCTACCCTAAGAGTTGGGTCCTGCTCCATACCTGCTATGGCCTTTTTCTCTTGGGTGAGGGCTTTATCTGCCTGCAGGATGGATTTCTCTATTGTAATTTGTGATTCAAGGAATTGCTGGAAGGCCTCTTTTGCCTGAGGAATCAAGAAGGAAAAAAGAACTGAGATTTCCATTGAGGTTTGTTCTATGCAACCTGGTCTATTTGTGTCAGTTTCACTTTTTGCTTAAAATGCTCCAGGATCCCCTAAAAGGTGTCCAAGCTCCTTACTGTGACCAGAGACTCTCCCTATCTCCCTCCAGCCCCTCCTCCAACACTACTTTTCTGTGCATGCTCTAGGTTTCAGAATTATGTGCAGTTGTATAAACCCACAATCTCGTGGTGCTTTTAGATATTTGCATGTTTAGTTGGGCCTCTTCCCTTCAAATAACATCTCAACTAGGAAAACATGTACAAATACTTCAAAATTTACATCCCCCTCCTCTTCTGGGATATTGTCCTAGCCTAATTTGAAATGCAGACTTTACGCTGCTGAACTCCCCTTGCCACTTGCTATAATAGATAAGTAACTTTAAACAAGTTATATAATCCACCTATGACTTCTAGTTTACATCTATAAAATGTGGGTAATAAAAGTAAAAGTATAATATTTTTGGAAGATTAAAATAAAATGTTAAGAAAAAGATCTTAACACTATGCCTATGGCAATAACAGTTCAACATGTTAGTTGAATTATTATTATTACACTATTAACAGCACCAGTGCAGCCCAATTTCACAAGTTCATAAGTCTTATCACTCTGTATACAACTGGCTATTTATTTGATGCTCTGTTGCTTTCATTAGCCTTGAGTACAAAGATTCTGATTTTCCATCATTAATCCTCAATACTTGGTACACTGAATGTCATGTTGTCAGATGAAGAAATGCACAATTCTGCTCTGTCTCTCATGCATTTCAGAAATTCATACTTATTTTGGAGAATGTACATTTCTACTCTATTTAGGAAGAAAAAGCAAATAGTAGACCTTAAAAGCTAAACCTGCCATGACATCCCCATGGTCTCTTATTATCCACAACTGGTGCCGTGCTCTCTGATTCTCAGAAAACCTTCCTGACTCTGTAAGAACCCCACATCTCCCTTATTGCTCACCTTCACTCCTCATTTGGGGGCCCTTGCCAATAGCACTGTTCAATCCTTTCCTTTGCATCTCTGTAGTGCTTGTGTCCTCCAGGAACAGAGAAAACTCCTTCTGAAATATCTTCCATTAGGGTCATGGAAAGGTGATCAACTATATTCTGGCAGTATATGACAGATCCTTCTTCATTCTGCTGCAGGAAACTCTCCTCCTCATTCTTTATGATTTCCTGCAAGGGAAAAGCAGAGGGATGTCCCCAGGAGACAAAAACAGAAGAGATTATATTTCAAAAAGTCTGTTAGTTGGGTGGCCTGTGGTCCCCTTAAGAAATGCATTCTAGTGGAGCAGCACAGGCTCTGCAGCAAGCATCAGAGGTTCTTCCAATTCAAAACTTTCTGCAAGGCCCTGCTAAAGCTTCTTACCTTCCTGGGCCACATCTTCATCTGTGAAGTATTGAGGTTGCTTTATATATTCTTTCTAATTCCTAGTAACTGTAGCATCCTATGATTCTACCTTCAATAATATGATACAGCTAAAAATAATATAAATGATGACCCATTAAAAGAGTTTGTCTACAGAAATCAAGTTTCTAGAAATAGAAGAGCATATCCCTAGACAGCAATCAGTTTTAGAATCAATGATGATTTTTGCTTGAGAGATTAGATAGATCCTGAACAACTTTTCTAAGCATTGAGGGAAAAGTAAGAAATGCAAGGTCTGTCTGGAAAGAATTCAACCATGTAACATGAAAAATAGAGGCTTTTATTGAAGATCCTGCGTCAAAATTTTGGACAGTAGTACTTTTTGGAATCCCCAGATCAGCTTCTAGTGCTCATGTTGCTCATCACTGATCTTTGTTGATTGCAGCCTATACATGTTCTATATTATAAGCTTTTCTGCTTGCTACAGGTCTTCCAGAACAGGGGTCAATTTCAACAGATTCGTGGCCATCTTTGAAGTGCTTGTGCCACACATTTATTTGCGCAGCACTCTTTGCATCATCTCCGAAAGCCTTATGAGACATTCGAATACTTTCTGCAGAGGGATATTCAAGCTTAACCCAAAATTTGCTGCAGATTCATTGATCTGTTGGCTCAATCACTTTAAATGTAACAGGTACCCAGTACACATTTTTTACTCAATGGTGCCTAGTGTCCCCACTGACTAGTACAGTGAGTTGTTAATGTTCACACTTGAGCATTCCAGTCCACTCGCCTTGGCCGTCAGGTTACATCAATGTCCTACAAACAATTGTTGTTATATTGACAATGGCTGCCAAGTTTTTCTGGGCAGACCTTGTATAATCCTCTAGAATTCACCCTTTCATGAGAATCCAGACTACTTTATCCTTAATATGAGAAGAGTTATGAGCTGAGTAATATGTAAAAACTTTAGCCATCATTGTAGAAGGGCAAGAATTAGGAAAGACAAATACTAAGACTACATATCATGAGCTTCTTCTGAAACTTCCTCTGGTCATCCTTGAAGGAGTTCTCCATGAACATTGCAATGGCTTCCCTCTCACAGGCTGCATGCAGGTCCAACAGCTCCTGGAGCGTGTCTGTGGGGAACGTCACTCATAGGGACATTTGCTATGTGTAGTGGTCATCTGCCTTCTGCACAGCTGCTGAGTTCTCAAGCAGGGCCAGAGATGTCAGGGCATTCTCCATAAAAGGAACTGCTCCTTTGTTGATGGTGTCCACATAGGTCACCACTAGAGACCCCAACCATGAATAAAGCAGGAACTAGGAATAAATACCAATTTAACACTCAATGAGATTCAAGATTCTGAGATTACAATTCTGAAACCACACACACACACACACACACACACACACACCCCTACTTACTTCTATCATCACCTTAATTTTCACAAATTTCTTGTTATTCTGTTGTTCTGCAGGCCCTCACATGTAAAAAATGTTAAATATTGACCTTAAACTCAACATAATTAGTGGTGTCTGTGAACAATTATTTTACACTACCCAAATTAAGAGGAAAAATCAATGACAATGTTAGATTCGGCAGCATAATTCAGAAAAAAACCATTTCCATTTCTTAAGCTTTCAATGGATTTTCAGGGATGCAGAAACTAACAATATTTATTTTGGACTAAGAAATGTTTTTGAGGGAAACACTTACTATATAAGACTTCCCCTGAAATGACAACATAATCTGTTTTTAGTGAATTTATCATCAATAAGGGGGTTCTTCTTAAATATGGGATACCAAGGTATCAATGATAAAATTTGGGATTTGGGAAAGTAATTCGTTAATCCATGAGAAAAGATAAATTACTAAAATATACACACATTTTTCTTTGGAATATGAATAAGTTATAAGTCACACTTTTATATAAAATGAAACCAAACTACTAAGGAACACGTATTATAATTAATGAACAAATATTAGACAGAAAATTTGGAAAAGGAGACTCATAATTCCCAGTGACCGTGACTCCTTCTCTGAGGGTCTTGGTCCTCGCGTGGGTAAAGATATAGTGACAGAAATTATTGGATTGTTCCCAGAATTTAGGATCCAGTTGGCTTTCCAAAATATCTTCAATATGAGCTAGGAGCCCCTTTTCTTTTTTTGGCTGTCAAAGACAAAACACTTTCTTTTGGGAAAAAACGCCTGATACACTCCCTAGGTATGTTGGAATTTTTAACCTTGGGATTTACACCTGGGAAAGAGGAAAAACACAGTTATAGTCATCACAGTCTTGGGACAAGACAAGGATTTTCAATCTTTGGAGTCTTCTACGCTCATATAACTCTTTTAACATTTCTCAGCTGTCGTGGTGTCACTCAGGGTTCTCTTTCTTGGCTCCTGGATGGCCATTCAATTGTGTTTTCTGGGAGAAGCTTTAGGGTCCTCCTTTCTGGTCCCATCTTGCCCTCCCTCTATGTTGTGTTATTGTCATCATTTATTTCTAAGTATTTTTTAATCTCCCTTGTGACTTGTTCCTTGATCTGTTGGTCATTTAAGGGTGTATTATTTAATTTTCACAAATTAGTTAACTTTTATTAATATGTAATGTCCTTCTATATCTCTGGTAATTTTTTTTTTTATTTTGAAGTCTAGTTTGTCTGATATTACTGGCATAGCCATCCATGCTCTCTTTTTGTTACTATTTTCTAGTCCATTGCCTTAAACACCAGGCCATGATTACATCTTACTATTTTCATAAAATATTTGTATCCATCATTTCTCTTACAGCTTATTTGTGTCTTTAGATTTAAAGTAAGTCTCCTGTAGACAACATATAGTTAAGTCATGGATTTTTTAAAAACAATTTCTGCCAACCTCTATCTTTTGATTACAGAATTTAATCTGTTTACATTTAGGGTAATTACTGATAAAGAGAGATAATGTCTATCATTTTGCTATTAGTTTTCCTTATGCCTTATAGTTTTTTATTCCTCATGTTCTGCATTACTGTTTTCTTTTATGTTTAGTTGACTTTTTTATATTTAAAGGTTTTAATTCCCCAATCATTTCCTTTTGGATATATTTTATAGCTATTTTCTTTTTGGTTACCATAGGGGTTATATTTAACATCGTAAAGTTATCACACCCTAATTTGAATTTATACCAGTTAAGCTTGCACAACATATATAAACTCTGCTCTTTTACAGCTCCATCCCTACCCTTTTTAGTTGCTGATGGCACAAAATGACATATTTATATATTATGTGTTCAAAAACATAAACTAATCACTTTTAAAGCATTAGTCTCTTAAATAGAAAACAAAATGTGAATTTACAAATCAAAACCAAAATAATACTATATTTTAGGCTATTTTTTAATTGGTCCCTTAAATATAGTTGAAAACAAAAAGCGGAGTGACAGACTATTGTTACAATAATACTAGCTGTTATAATTGGCCACATACTTATCTTTAACAAGGTATTTATTTATTCTGCTAGTGCTGTTGCCATGAAGCAAATGGTTCAGAGAAAAACCTCAGCTATTTCAAGCTCCAAATAGTGGCTTTTTCCTTGGGCACTTGAATGTGCATACAAGGAGCTCGGGGACCCAAATGACCAGAGGTAGGCCTGTTGTCCAAGCCACAGACTGACAAAATAAGAAGGTCTTTACTAAAGCAAGACTGGGGTAACCTTAAATGCTTGGCAGTTTCCCTTCAAAAGTCCATCTATGCACTGATGGCTGTGAGGCTAACCAACTCAACAGCCCACAGTTTGGCCCTGATGGAAACTCCATCTGTTAATTAAGTTTCACAGAAACTGTGAGGAAGAGACACAAAATGAATAACCAAAAGAAATGCTGACTGAAGAGTTGTTGCTGAGGGTCCCTAAGCATCATTCCAACACTAACAGTGACATTCACCATTTTGTGTCTCTCTGAAAATACGGTTTTAATATTGAGGATACACTTTGGCGGTTTCTGAGTTTCGTTGTTCTTTCCTGCTACATTCCTGGTATAGTATGTATAGGCTAAGCCCTGCAATGGAAAACGCCTATAGTTTTAGTTTTGTCTTTATAATGAATGTCTATGAACAGCAACGTGCTCCCAGTGCTGTGAGGAGCTCAGATTGGATTTTGTTGCCAGTACAGCACACTCACAACTTAGAATGCAGCAGAGGAGGTCTACCCAATGTGGGGGTCATCATCACCGAGAAGCAACATCATCACCGAGAAGCAACATCATCACCTCGCTTGAGTCATCTCCCAAGTCCTAAGGCTTAACTTTAGGACTTGGGAGATGACCTGGGATTAGAATGGTCATGGGAACGTAAATTGTGAATTGTTAAGCCACTGAGTTCATGCATCTCTTCAGTCTCATGGTCCTAGTTATTGAGAACAGATGCAGAACTAGCGATGAGTATGAGGAGCATTCATCAAAACCTGAGTTTTTAAATTGATAATTCATTCTGACACATGACAGATCAAAGGAAATGCAATATCTATAGAATCATTTATGATATTCAAGGGACGGAAGGAGTAGTAAGTTTCAGAAGGGAAACAGTTTTTTATTTTTCTTTCTTTTTAGAAGTCATCAAAATCCTTTGGCCACAAAATGTAACCATCCCCTGTGAAGGAAAATTGAGTCACTGGGAGATTGATTTGTTTTTCAAAATAGAATTGTGCATCAAAATCAAGGAATGGAGTATATTTTAAGGCAATAAATAGTATATATTAATGAAAATGTCAATGATGAATAGCAAGAAATTTTCTCAATTTCTGTACTCTCAATGTTCTAATATATCCATGTGGAAAGACCCAGAACCAAACTCTGTTCTTATGGGGATCTGCATAACTCCTGAACACATCTGCCATAAGACTTCACCAGGTAACAAACAAACAAACGAACAAACAAGCAAACAATTTATGTTCTGGGAAGTGCTGTGTTGCTCCTTCCCATTTTCAGAACATACCAAGCAAGAGGCTGCCATAGGTATGAGAAGGAGGCTGGATCTGAGCCGTGATAGACAGCCAATGAGTGTTTTCATTCCCAGGTACTACGGGGCGGGAGTGAGGCTGCAGTCTTGAGGCAGCTCATTGGTGTCTGGCTCTCATTTATTGTCTTTCCCTTCAGTAAATAAAGGCAGCCAGAGCGCTCCGAGCCAAGTCTGCTCTTGATGCCAAGAAAAACAAAGTGCAGGAGCTGAAGCTAATGTAATGTGGAGCCAAGGTTGAGAGATAAATCTATCCTAATGCACATCATAGGGAGGAACGTTGACCTTAGGGATGAAGAAACTGCTTCACCACACCCCCTTTACAGAGCCAGGAGATCCAATCTCTCATGTCTCCATGCTTGCGCCTTTTGCACGCCACTTGCTGCTGTCCTGGTTATGGGACATGCTGCCACCTCACAGCTACCACTCCTCCAAATGGAGAATCATCCTGCAGACCACGAAGCTACATGGTCCCTTACCTCTCTCTTCCTCAGGGACCATTTGAATCAGAAAGTGGGAGGTTTAAGCCTAAGGCTCAAATGCTTGCAAAAGAAAGTGGATGAATTAGCATTTCTGCCCCAGGTGTCCTCAGGTCAGTGTGTCCAATAACGGAGTCCCAGCTGTTTCTCACTCCTCCTTGCTCTTTTGCCAACTCCTACATTTCTGTTGCTATTTTACAGAAATTATAAACAAACTAAGTTGTTTTTTTTTCCCCACAATGGAAGCACAGCAAAAACTGAACGTGAAAACAAAACACAAAATTTGTGTCCTTTCCTTTTTTTTTTTTTTTTTTTTGGTAAGCACTGGTGCAGGATATAATACAGGCTTACGCCTTATAGCTATTTTTAACAATTGTTTAATAAGAGTAAGAATGAAGTATTGCACATAAATGCCGCTCTGTAAAGTCTTTGCAATAGTAAACGTGGTTAATATAAGAAAGGATGTTTTATTATTTAGAGTGTATGCTGAGAACCACTTTCCTCTCGGTGTCTCCAATATCCAAAGGGGAAACTTGTGAGGTGGGAGGACGGGAGCTGGAGGAAGCAGCCCACCCAGAGCCTCTGCGAGGGCGCCAGGCTGGGTCCCTCAGAGAATGCACTTCAGCCCCTCACGCAGCTGCTGAGGACGCCCCCCTCCGTCCCCCATGCGGGGCTCTCTGTGCAGCCCTGG
>PVJL010017391.1:0-18363 GCA_004026885.1 Lyroderma lyra
CTCGCCCCTTTCTCGCCAGCCTTCAGGTTTACTTGCGATTTGTGGATTTCTCAGCAGCCGGTTTGTCACTCAGGGTCCGCTTTCTTGGCTCCTGGTCGGCCGTTCAATTGTGTTTTCTGGGAGAGGCTTTAGGAACCTCCTCTCCAGTCGCCATCTTGTCTTCTCCTATCAATTTTTGCCATTTTAAATATGATGTGTCTTCATGTGTTCCTGTTTGGGATTATCTTGTTTGGGACTCTGTGTTTCCTGGGCTTGTATGTTGATTTCCTTCTCCAGGTTAGGAAAATTTTCAGTCATTATTTCCTCAAATAAGTTCTTGATCTCTTGCTTTTCCTCTGCACCTTCTGGTAGACTTATAATGTGAATTTTGTTACACTTAATGTTGTGCCAGAGGAATCTCAACCTATTCACATTTTTTCCATCTAGCAAACTTCCTCATCTTTTAAGATTCAATTTTGATATCAGCTTCTTCAGGTTGCCTGAGTCCTCTCCCACTCCTATACTGACATTGTATTGGACCCCATAGTAGCCAGTAATTTCCATCACAGAGTGAAAGTATCTTTTCATGTTGGTGCCTTTCATTAAAACATAAAGTCTTTCGTGAGGAAACTATGCTTTCACCAGTAATCTCTATTTCCCTAGTTCTGAGAACAGTGGCAAGATCTATCTGCCATTCCAAAAATAAAAGTTTTTATTGAACTAAACCCATTAATTCATTTAATCATTCATTTATTTAACATATATTTACTAAGTGTGGAGATACATGCCAGGCACTCTACTTGGCTTAAGTATACAACAGTGAAAAAATCACATTACTGATCTCTGCCTTCATTATATGTTAGATGGTAACATATGGAGAGAAAAGGATACACTGGGCTTTTTGATATCTTAAGCAGTAAAGTGTCAAAAATATAAAAAATAACAGGAAATAAGAGGTTTAAATTTCCAGGTATAAAATAAATAAATCTTGGGGATGTAGTATACAGCACAAAGAACATAGTCAATAATATTGTGATAGTGGGGTACAGTGTCAGGTGGTTGCTGAACTTATCATGGTGATCACTTCCTTAGGTATATAAATGTTGAGTAGCTATTGTATACACCTGAAATCAATATAATATTGAATGTTAGCTTTATTCTAATAAAAATATTTAAAAATAAATGAATTGTCAAAGATATACCATTAAAAATCTATCACAATATAAGCTATAGTAATATCAGACAAAATTAAATTTGAGTCTAAAATCATTAAGCAATTTTATTTTATACTGATAAAAGTATGGTTTACAAAGAAATTATATCAGCCTTGAGTCTGTATGTAGAGATAAAAATTTTTTTGAAAGGACTGAACTATATAAAGTAAAAACGAACTGATACAAGGAAAACGATTAGCAAAAGCACAAATCCAAAGCTTTACTATGACTTTACTTTGACCTTCAGAGCTTTCGACTACCCTCACTGACCATAGTGTCTACGTCTCCCTATGTCTCATTTTCCCATTTCATGAGCATCTTACCTGAGCCTTTGCAGATTGTTCCTCTGCTTAGAATATCCTTGCCCACCACCTTCTTCATTCAGGCCTCTGCTCAAGAGCAGGGCTCTTGAAAGCAGATTCAAGACTCTGTACAAATAAATGAGATAAAAGCACTTACCTGGAGTTATTTTTGGTATTTGACATAATTGGGTCTTGGACTCCCATCTGGATCCCTGAGTCCCAGCTGTTTGTACTGGATTCCCCATCTTTCTTGTCCATCCTGTTCAAATGTTTCCTTACCAGAGAGGCCTGCTCTTATACCTTATCTAAAAGATCAACTATCCCTCACCTCTCCCACCCCTGTCATTGTCTATCCTTTTATCTGCTCTGTTTCTTAGCAGCACTTCTTACTACCTGAAGTATTATAGATATTTTTGTTTATTTATTATCTGTTTCCTCCAACCAGCAGGTAAGTTCCATGAGAACACATATTTTCTTTTTTTCACTGTTACATCTTCAACAGAACCTGGTATACCTGGCACACAGTAGGTCCTTGATAAATATTGTTGAACTAATGAGTGAATCCTAGTAGGTAATTTAAATGTTTGCTCATAGATTGACAGATTAACTTAAAATATATCAGAATATGGAGGATCTAAACCTAATTACAAGTTTGACTTAACAAACCCTATACAGAATATGGAATCTAACAAGTAGAGACAACTTACTCTTTTTAACTAATGAGGAAATTACCAAAACGGTTTAGACATTATAGCTCAAAGAAAATCCCAATAAATTCCAAAACATCAATATCATATAGGCCCCATTTTTCACAACGTGCAATAAAATTAGGCATTAACAACAAAAGAATAGCCAAAAGGAGCTTTGCACTTAGAAACTATAAATAATTTTTAAAACTCTACTAAGTAACTCAAGTTAAAGAGGAAATAAAAACTGAAATTATAAAATATTTATGAATAAAGACCAAAAAACTATTATGTCAAACCCTATAGGATACATATTCCCACTTCTTTTCTTTCTCCCTAGAGAAAAATCATAATTGTGATTTGGTAAAATTCATTCCACCCTTTCATAAACATTTAAAGATCAGAAGGGTTAGAACAAACTAATAAACTCAGATAAAATAAAATAAACGTTCTTTATATATCTTAGCTACTAATCTATTTTTTGTTATATATGTTTACAAATATCCTTTCCCATTCAAGTCACAAATATTGACTGACAATGAGGTATAATACCAGTTATCTAATGACCATAAGAAAATTTGAAGTTGCTCAGTTACCCTCTCCAAAACAAGAACACTACACAAAGATGATTTTAAGGAAAAGTTCTATCAGAACTTCAAGGACAGTTATTTAAAGACTCCAATTTAAATCTGGAAAGAAAAACACTGAAATTTGCACAACTTGTTCTCTATCACTGGTATAACTCTGACATCAAAACCAGAAAAGGTGAGCACATAACACACACACACACACGTACACACGTGCAGAAAAGTTATAAACCAATTTCACTAATGAACATAGATAACAATGTAGATCACATTACCAGATACATTCTAGAATTAATTCACATTGACCAAAAGGCTTTATCCCATGAAAGTAAGAGTGTTTCAACATCAACAAAATTAATCTATTATAAATAGATTAAATGAGAAAAAATCTTGTTAGCATTAAAAGTCACCAAAAGCATACGGTAAAATTCAACACTCATTCTTGTAAAATCTATTAACAAACAAATAAAAAAAGGAAACTTCCTGAACTTGAAAAAAGGGTTTATATAAGAAAGCAACAGCAACCATCACACTTAGTGGTGGAAAAAGTGTTATAAGAATTCCTATTAATGTCAGGATTTTTTGAAGATAATCATTATAACTGTCATTATTTCATATTGCCCTAGAGGACACAGCCAATGCAATAAAAAAAGAAGTGATATGATTGTCTCCTCCCAAGGCATACCTAGTAAGTTGAGTGTCTTATACAAAATACAGGATAAATATAAAAAATAATAGCTTTCCTATGCTAACTATAATCAGATAGAAACTGTAATGACAAAATGTTTCATTTACAATGAAAGCAAACCAATTTTAAAACCTAAGAATAATTTTAACAAGAAATAGATATGGCTTATATTAAAGTACAAAACGTCATCAAAGAAAATTTGAGTGAACAGATATACTAAGTTCCTGAATGGGAAGACTCAATATTATAAATGCTTTGGCTCTCCCCAACCTAATTATGAAATGTTCAAAATTTTATAATTCTGTCTTTGCCATGTCAAATGTAATCTCAAGCAGCCCTTCCCTCACCAATCATCACCCATCAAAAATTATCCTTGTCCCCTTCTTTTATAACACTCTCTAGTCCCTCAATTTGTTCTATTCTTCTTTATAAGTAAATAATAAGAAGTGTTAACTTTATATTACATATTTATTGGCTTTTGTTTTTACTTGTTGTCTCTTTCTTAGAAGTAAGCTTTATGAGATAACATTCTTTTTTTTATTAACCATTATTTCCCCAGCTCTAGAACAATGCCAGTCACACAGTAAGTGTGCAATAAATATTTGTTGGATGAGTGAATAAATGGACAAATGAAAGGCAGAACGTATTACTTTCATACAATTGAGTTGTATCAACCAAGTGTTGAGTAGAAAAAAATTTTACGGTCACTGCTTCAAGGATTAGATATTATATGTTTATAATTTCATCATCCTTAATGACAAGCAATTTAAAATATTTGATATCTTTTTATTCCCTTAAGTATTTAATCTCTCACTATCAAGTATCATAAAAATTTAATTGGTTGGTGTCCAATTGAATAAAATCTTACTTTACATGGATGAAGTCCATAACTATTTACTTTCAGACTTTTCCAGGATGAATGACTATATAGCTCAATTCATGTTGCCAAATCTATGTAGCAATTTACTTAACTTAGTGAGTGGTAAATTATTGATTCATAACTGCTATTTTTCTAAAATCCCATGGTTTATCTTAATCCTCCTACATTACCTAGGTGTTAACTTCCCTATTCTAAATAGCCCATAAGCATTCTTCATCACAGTGCCCAAGGCAAAAAGAAAATAAAACACCATGCTCTCCTCTGATATCATGAAAACCCTTGTTTTCCCAGTAGAAATCAGTGTGAAAAGTTGTTTCCTGGTCAATATTTTTTTCTATGGTCAGTGTGCCCTTAACCAAAACTTGACACCTCTTTCAGGACATGTCAATCAAAGGAACTTTTATCTTCATGACAGAGTTATTTCTAGTTTTTCCTGTGATGAAATGGAAGGACTTGGAATCTTTTACCTAGTAGTCTAAGTAAATAATTCTTTAAATTAGAGTGGGGAGAAAAAGAGGTAGGCAAGAAGTATGTACCAGGAAAGTTAAATAAAGCAGACCATGACTTATAAAAAGAAAAACACCCAATGAGAAATAGAGGCATGGGGTATCACTTGTTCTGCACCACTTTCTGGGGTTAAATACTCTACCATGAGCTCCAGGAGGTTAATACACCAGTATGGTCCATACCTCATCTGTCTCCTTGGCAGGATTTAAGTTTTGAGAGTATACATTTCTGCTTGATGCACTCTAAATCCTCCATTTCATTCATATTTGTCCTCCAATTAACACTCTTTTGAAAAATGATCTCCACCTTCTCTCCTTACATACTCTCTAAGTACAGATCAAATCTCACCTCCTGAACCCTTCTCTGACATTCCTCTTAGGGATCAGTGTTTTCTATAAATTTTCAAATCACTTCTCAGGAGCAATGCACTAAGTAGGTTAGTGTGAAGAACACAAATATAAGGCATTGTCCCTGTCCGTCACTTCATGCTCATGCTGCCTAAAAGGTTTCCTATTTATTTAGGCAAGTGAAACAAAACAAAAATATATCACAGTGAAAGAAATGTTGCCAGTAATTAATTAATTGCATGTACATTTGGAGAAAAGAGAAATTATTGAACCCTGATGTAGTTTGAAAGGGATTTGTCAAGGACACACTTGACATAGGTCTAAGGGGATGGGTAGGATTTAGATATATGGAGAAGAGAGCATTATAGGTGGTAAGGACAGAAATAAATGAAGAATTAAAATAGAAAAGATCTAGATATGTTAGAGGAGCAGGAAACAGGAAAAACTTTTGAACTGTATTCTTTAATGTACATAGTAGGTGCTCAGAAGGTATCATTAATTGATGGAATGAACTGAGAAAGGTAATAATATTTTTGCTAGGTAGTAATCTGCCATTCTGTGAATACATAAATAGAAAATAGCTTTGTTTTAAGAATATATAAAAGCATTACTTTCCCACAAATATGAAATATTAATTGCTACTTATCATTGCTTACTGATAGGTAGTATTAAGTTAAAGAGAACTCATTTTTAAAAACTCAGTTGAAATTAATAATAGAAATATAAGTATGATCTCAATTAATAATATTGCTAATGGTTGTTCTCTATTTATATGTGGTGGTCCAAAATGTCAATATTTAAGTTGAATATCTATAAAACAATGTGCAATGGATTTTAGCATAGTTCCTTTTTATTACATAGTTAACCATTTTTATTTTTGAAAATGCTTCTTTTGAAAGAATCCTTCATGATATCTTCTATAAATAAGGACTTATGTACACAATTAACCATTGACTATATTGTTTCTGTGAGAACAATAAATGACTTCAAGAACGTGTCTATATCTGGTTCCCAGAACCACCATTCCACAGTTGCTTGAGGCATTATCACAACTTCTTTGAGTAAAGGCTTTCTCCTGCTGAAATCTGCAATGTGTTTGAGCAAGGGTCAGGACCTGTTCCCTCATGCCTGTCTTTGAGCAACAAACTGATCACATAACAGCTATTTACCCAAGTGTCAGACAGCCTGACTCAACTTTGAAACACCTAACTGTCCAATGGCTTAATTACATTAACCAAATATTCTGATTTGTGTTGTGTGAGTGTGTGTGCAAGTGTGTTATGTATGTGGGAGCTGAGATGGTTGTTTATAAACTGTAAAAACTCAAATTTAAAACAAAGCAAGAAAACTAAGTCTCAAAGAGACCAATAGGTCCAAACATAAACCAATACGTCCAAATCATGGCTACATGTGGGAAAGACGTCATGTTTTCTCCATTAAGCCACCTTTGACAAGTTCAGTTTCTTCATTTTCATGAATAACCTTTTGTGGGTCATTAATTAGTGTCTTACATAATAACAAACAAATTAATAAGAATGATTGATAGTAAATCAAAGAGAAGAGAAAGGATTATATCTCACTAAGAAAGAAAAAGCTATTTCATACACTTAAACAAATAAACTGAAGTGTTTTGTTGAGTTAAGCATAACTCAACACAAAGGTATCTGGGAAGATAAGAAGTTTTTAGTAGAGATGTTATTCTCAAAGAATACTCATGAGAGAGAAAAACATGAAAATGAAATCAAGTTAAAAGAGAAAATTAATACACATAATTGCAATAGAACAGCTAATGTTAGTTTTAAAATTCAGTTACAACAATGTAATAGATGAACATGCCTTAAGTAATATAAGTGAGAATAAACAGAGTTATTTTCTGCCCCTAACTGTACCAAGAATTTCTTGTGAAGAGAATACTCAAAATAGTAAATAGTTAAGAGATGGGCAGGGAGCAAAGTTTACAACTTCCCCCTCACAGCTAACCACCCTCAAATATACTATGCTCTGAATTCAAAGCAGGCATAAGACATGAAAATCCTTATACATCTTGCTCTAGACACATCTCTTTTTTATCTCCTTATTACAAAGGCCAATGCTCCCCAGAATGGTAGAATTTGCCAGTTTTCTGAAAATGTGTTGAGGAGAACACATAGGTAATAACTTTGCTTTGACAGCCAATTGACACTTATATGATTGTTCATGTCAATAATTTCTCCAGTTGTGGAAAGATGATAAATTTTAGTTAACAATATAAATAACTTTAGCGTTCAGAGTTCCTTTTTCCCTATAATTTTTTGGCTTGGACCAGAGTTATCCAGTATTCAATAACACAATTTGCAGGACTGCATCCTTTCTCTGCCTTTCCATACTCCTCTTATCACAAAGTCAAGAGTATAAATACCTACCCATAGCAAATAACCCTAGCATATTTGCTCACAAATTCTCAAATCCCATGGAAACCAGGCCAAAAGAACCCAAGAAACTAGAAGAGAGTGCATTTTAAAACAAAATAGATTTCCTTTCATATATATTTCACCACCATTTTTCTTGTGCTGGTGGAAGCGATGAGAGAATGAGGAAAGGCCTTATGTTCTATATTGGCACTTTGTTTCTTAGATTAAGCGATTTCCTCCCTCCCCCACAAAACACACAACCAAAAGTTGGAAAGCCCTTCAAATAGATGGCCAATTGTGATGGTTAATTTTGTATGTCAATTTCACTGGGCTAAGGGATACCCAGATAGCTGGCAAAACATTATTTCTGGGTGTGTCCATGAGGAGTCCCCAAAAAAGGTTAGCATTTGAATTCATAGTCTGAGCAAAGAAAATCACCCTCACCAATGTGGATGGGCATCATACAATCACTGAGGACTTGAATAGAACAAAAAGGCAGAAGAAGGTCAAGTGTGCTCTGTGCTTAAGCTGAGCAGACCCAATAGAAATATAACTACAACTGATGTTGAACACAGGCCAGGTCCCACACCAGTTGCTTTAACTGCATTTTATTCATGTAACTGACATGGCAATAATATGAAATAAATATTTGTATTTCTCTCTTAAAATGAGGAAACAAAAGCCTTGAGAGGTTAACCAACCTGTCAAGTTAGCTGTATAAAGGTTAATATGACGAGCAGGTGACAGTTAGGAGTCAGCCTCTGTCTTTCTGACTTCACCCTTTAAGTAACTCTGACTTCACTCCCAAGGCTTCACAGCCTCTTATTTCACAGATACTAAAAAAGACAATGCCATGATTAACTCATATAGCATGAAAGATGTCATAATAAAAAATCAAAGAGACTCTCTAATCTAGAAAAAGCCAAAGTATCAATATAAAAAATAAAGTTCAGTCAATCCAATATTAATTTACCATGTCTTAAGGACTGAGTGTTACATTTTTTATTTGCTAATAGGTCCCATTCATAAAAGTGTGTTGTATAGCTGATATTTGTTTTAAATTAAAATGGAAAAATATAGGTTTCAAAACTCTTAAAGATATTATGATAGTACTTAAAATTATTACTTTTGACTGGGAAGTCTCAACACCAGAACTGGTTTGAATTATGTTTTTTAAAAAATAACTAGTTCAGTGAACTTACTAGATGAAGCTCACATCTTAGCACTGAGAAGTCCTGGATTGTCCTTTGGCAGATGGAAGCAGAGAAGTAATGTATTATAACTCACACTTCGACTTCCCCTTCCCATGCTTCCAATCTCTGCCTAAAAGCAGAACCTCCCAAAAGAACTGTCATAAATCCCTCCTCAGATGCAACTCTAATCTTCCCTTCCTTAGAAGAGAAGTTGAACCACACCCAAACAGACATTGTCACAAAACTATTATAACTCCCATTTATTCTCCTAAGGGCTCAATTATATTTCCAAAAAGCCATTTGTGTTTTCCATTAGTACTCTTTCTCCCTCACCTTCTGAGAAGTCATTTGTCCTCCCAGAAGTGCCCCTCTGTCCTTCCCCATCTCCTATTGAAATGATATACAAGGGCTGTCTGGAAAGTATCTATCCATGTCATATGACAATGTTATATTGATAATGGCTGGATTTTTTCTGGACAGCCCTTATGTAAGCTCCAAATTCTAACCACCTCCTTGAGTCACATTTTTCAGTGAACTATTGAATACCTATGTGAATAAAAATCTGTCTTTTTTCTTCCTAACCTGTCTCTTGTCAGTTTAATTTGCAGGCCTCCAAGCACTGGACCTAAGAGGGTAGAGAAAGAGATTTTTTTTCTCTCCCTGAGGGTTTGATTTGGCCCAAAGGGCATAGTTCTCCAACACTGTTTTGAATCATAACATCAAATTAGCACGAACAATTATGTTGTACTTCTTCAGCTTCTCCTTTCACTGAAGCAGACAAAACTCTGTTGCCAATTAGAATCAAAACACACTTATCCCTGTACTTCAATAAAGGGTTTCACATTGCTGATGTCTATGTTCCTACTAGAAAGATGCAAAAATAAATATATGAAAGTTTACTTATAAGAATCCAGTGTTGGTAGATATAGAGATCATCATGTTAAGAGAAATAAGCCAGATAGAAAAAAACCAAGAACCATAAAATTTCACTTATATGCTGAATATGAAACTGAAAGCAACAAGGAAAAAACAAACAAACAAACAAAAAAACCTCATGGACACCTCAATACTTTAAGGGTTATTTGGTGGTAAGCGGGGCAGGGGCAGGAGAGGAGGGAGTGGGAGCCAAATATATGGTGATGAACATATAATGTAACAAATAGATGATACACTGTATAATTGCACACCAGGAACCTATGTAATTCTTGTTCACTAATATCACCCTAATAAGTCTAACAATAAAAATATTTTTATATAAAAAATTAAAGAATCAGAGTAGACCAGCAGAGGAGTGCAGGGTGTGCAAGAAAGACAGATTCAGGTAGAGATGGAGATGGAGATGGGTAGGGAGAAGGAAAGAAAGGGAAAAAAGGAGGGAAAGAGCAAGGATGGGAGGGGGGAGAGAGAGAGAGAGAGAGAAAAGAAAAAAGGAGGAAAATTGAGTAAAAGAAAAAGACTCCTGATAGCATGTAAGCCAATAGCTGCCACACTGCCCTGGATTTTGTGGGACACCTTTTTCTGCCTTTTCTTTTGATCAAATTTGATTGTATTTCTGTTGATGTATAACCAAAGGTTTAAGTAATTAAATTTTTCTTTCAGTTTTACCTCCAAAAATATCCAGTATAGAAATATTTGGCATTTTATAGCATCATTTCCTTCCTCTCTAGTTCCCAATTTATATACACTTGATTTTTAAACTTTACAAAGTTTTTGAAATTGAAAATAAATTCTGTTTTCAGAGTGATGTGCCATTCTTTACATATATAACATTTTTTGTCCTAAGGAATTCATTTTTAACTGAGGGGGAAAGCATATAAAAAAATAAATCAAAATACTGAAATGCATATTCATTATGGCAGCAAGTATACAACAAATATTCACAGAATTGGTAAGTGAATACTTTCCATTATTGCAGAGACATTTTTTGTTTCAATGGAGAATTTTGCATCCTTTATAGCACAACCTTCTGGGTTATCAGATTCTAGCCCTGTTCAGTGTCTTTGAACTATTTTGCACTTCTTTGTAAATTTCAGGTAACTGACAGATATACAAACTCTATCTTGTCTGATGGAGATTTAATTGACTTTCTCCCTCTAGAAATTAAACTGCAAATTAAACTGGATCCTTTTACTTTGCTTAAATTGTCCATTCTTATCAAATTGTCCATTCTTCTAGTTTTCTTCAATATCTGACTACATCCCTCCAAACAAACATATCCAATTTTTCTCCCTCCTGCCTGACTCAGAGTCATCAAGAACTAAAATCTGACTGCCTAGATCTCTGTTGAGACTCTGGACTCCCTTGCAGCTGGCCTTTTCCTTCAGAACCTGAAGAAACCTTGCAAACTGAGTCTCAAAGACTTGATATAAACCTTGAAAGATTCATCATAATAGCAGACCAGGCATAGGCTAACATTCTGCCTGGACAAGCCACAGTCTGGACCACAAAGGAAGTCCAGTGAAGTGCTCAAGTCATGCACACCCTTATATGGGAGGTAACCAAGACTGTGGACAACATGACCAAGAGCATAACACAGTAACTTGAGAGTTTTAAGAAAGTCAATGAGCTGTACTGCCTCATCAACTGAAGCTCACATAATTCTGGCCTCCAGAAAAGGTGCATGCTCAGTAGTCAGAAGCAACTGTTATACATTGGTTCCTCAAAACTTCTCTGACATCTTTACAGTCAATAACCAAATTCAAAATGCCAAGAAAGAAATATGGCAAATATCTACAATTCTCCTGACTAAAGATTTTCCTCCACCTGTTCCTTGGAATCTAATTGACTGGTTGCCCTCAGTATTGATCTCCTGGCACTTTGCTTCATGTAATTTTTTTTATTTTTATATCAGCATTTCTCTTTTTCACCCCAGGCATCCCTCTTTTGAAATGCTTGATCTCTGGGATCCTAAAATAATTTACCTTTGCCAGAATATCTTAACAGATGATTTAACTGGTTTTGCAGGAACAATGCCAATAGCCTTGGAAATACTATTTCTTAGACCCTACTTCCTCCACTCAGAAGATTTGTGATCACCTCTGAGTTGTTCAGTCATGTGTAATATTTGTCTTGAACAAAAGGGGGGACTGAATATATTGAGTTTTATCTGAGCCTTATGCTACTATAAAGCAGCAACAGTTAAGATAATTCTCTAGCCTTTTTCAGGAAATAATAAATGCAAAGGACTATCCTGTCCTTGATAGCCATATAGAAGACCCACCTCTACCCTCCCATAAGAATCTCTGATCACCTTGTTCCATGACTACCTAGTTTACTTGCCTCTATAAAATTGCAGGGGTTCTTTTTCTTCTTTGAGATGTTCCTCATTCATAAACATTCTCCCAATTGCAATAGACTGAATAAAATCATCTCCTTAATTGCCCAGTGCATTTTTCTTTCATGATATTTCCAAAATTTTTACACTGAACACTTATTATTGTAGAGGAAAACTATTTAACATTTTTTTCTCTATCCTTCTACATTGTCCAGTTGAGGTCCTGTAAATCAGACTGACAAAAGACATATTAACAAGAGATAAACATATTTTATGAACGTGTTCATTGTGCATAAATACAGGAATGCTCAGACAGGAATAACTCAAAGGGGTGGTTAGAACTTGGACTTATATCACATCTTAACAAAAATAAATACATTTCAGAGAAGTGGCAAGACACAAGACATGGACTTTGAGTTTGGACAGGGCCAGCAAATTGTGGGAAGGTAAACATATGAGAAAACTAATGGAAAACAAGAGCTAGTTAGTACAGTGTTTTATATAGATTCCTCTGGTGTCTACAGTTGACTCCAAAAATTAAGAATCTTCCTGCCCTTTCTGGTAGAGAAGGAAAGGGCAAAGAGTTTTTCTTGTATCTCTTTCTCAATTGACTTCAGCTCAAAATAATCCTTTATGTCATAGTAACATATTTTTTTTTGTATGTGGGTAGTTCCCTGGCTGAGAATCGAACCCAGGCCTCAGTGTTGACAGCGCCAAAACCTAGCCACTACACCACCAGGGAACTCCCACATAGTATCATATTTTTTGATGGCATATTGTGAACATTAATTTTATGTTTAATAAAAAATAAGCAGCACGAAATTTCTTTTTTGTTTTCTTTTAAAAAGTATTCCTGGGAGTTCCCTGATGGTGTAGTGGCTTAGGGTTTCGGCGCTGACGCTGTCAGCACTGCGGCCTGGGTTCGATTCCCAGCCAGGGAACTACCCACATACTACAAAAAAAAAAAAGTATTCCTATTTTTGTGATCAAATAATGATTTTTTAGTGAAAGAAAAGTGACAAAAGGTTTTGAGCTTTGTAGCAGTTATTTTGCATACGTTTTTTTGTGATAGCCATAGTTACAGATATTATGATATTTGTATTACTGATGACAACACAGGCTGGAGGATATAATGCCTTGTTGTGTCAGACATATATTTTGCTGACACTCAACATTTTTGCACTTCCTTCTATGCCTTTCCTGGTTTTCAAGGGTTAGAAATCTGGAAATCACATTTCCTAGACTTCTTTGCCAGCAGGATACTGGATTGACTTTTGGTTCCCCTGATGAAATGATTATGCAGAAAATTTGAAAGGTGAAGAAAAAGCACCAGCAGGTAGACCTATATACGTCAACAGATAGGAATTTTTTCATTAGCCTCTAGGTGTTTTTCTGCTACTCTCTATGATGCTGCTTGCAACTGTGACTATCCATGGCAGTCACCTGCAATTCCTTCCTTAGATAGCTGAAATAAATCCTGAATCTCTGAAAACTAACAGTAAACCTCAGAGCTAGAAGTGGCTTTTGCTGATTTGCTCCTCCATCCCTTCCAACAGTTGCATAAGCACCAAAGTCTCCGTATTACCATTTTTCATTGAAGTGACGAAAGTAATTTTTGTTTTATTGTTCTAACCCTGAATCACATAGGGGTACCTGCTATTACAGACCTTGTAAGCACAGAGGTAAGCTTGTGATCCAGCTGTGTTTGGCTCCATAGACCAAAATCTTTCTCTACTACCTCCCTGGTTTGCCAGCAGTTCCTGCGTTGCAAAATTTTCATCCTGGAATGACCTATTTCATGAAGGTAGACTTCATGGTGTTTTGAGAACAGGCAGGGAAAGGAAAGGAGGCATGGAGAAAATGAGTCCTTCTACAATCTCTTGGAGGGAAAAAACACACATTCTATTGTTGTTGGATACATGAAAGAAATGTAAGTAGAACATAATATCAGTAGGTATTTATTCTGTACAATGCAAAATAAAGTCTGATCAAGATGATACCAAAGAGGAAAGGGATCAGGATGGTGGTGTAAAAGGATGTCCCTGAAACTATTCCTGGAAATTACAGCCTGAACAGCCAAAATCCAGCAAAGGAATACCCAAGTCACACAGCCCCAACTGAGAGATACACACACTGCAAGATAACACCTAAAGGTCAGGGAAAGAAAGCTTGGGACAGGCATAAGAAGGACCAAGAATGGGGCCAGGGAAAACAGACTGTAGTACAGCACAATCCCAGTAGGCAGAAGAGCAGACAGTGGAAGTCCTGGGAGGAGATGAAATAAAGCCCAAGCCCAAGCCAAGGAGTGCTGGGGCCCCAGCCAGAACTCGATGCCCTGGATGTGATAGGACCTAAACAAAGGCATGCTAAAGTGCCCAGAGTGAAAACAGGGACCCAGCTGAACACAGCCCAAAACTAGGAGCTGACAGGCACAGGACTTGCCTACAAATTGACCCTTGATGAGCTTGAGATTAAGTGCTGACAGCCGGAGGGTCACTGACAGAACAAAACACAATCACGACTGAAATGCAGGCTCAAGAGAAGAGAAAGGTGGTGCCAACAGTATGTGACCATCCCTGTGCACTCCTGACAGAGGGCTAAGCTTGCTTTACGGCATGCATCCTCGTGGCTCCTATGCACTCCTGATGGACAGCCAGGCTTGTATTGCAGTGAATGTCAGGCCCAGTTTAGCACTCCCCTGATGGAGGAATGAATTTATGTTGCAGACTGCTCCTGCCCCAGCCCTGAATGCTCCTGACAAAAAGACAGGCCTGTTTCACCGCTGACCCAACACCCAGGGTAATGAGGAACCTTGGGACAAATAGAAGTGATGAACCACACTGCCCCCCATTGCATGGCTCCTGTCACTAAGCAGAAACTGTGAACACAGACCCTGGCTGCTTCCCTTTGCTCTCCCCCAAACTGTAATTCCCTGTGCGGCAAAAGCCCTAAACCGTCCCCAACAAACCCCACCTCTGTGGGAACCACCAGAAATGTTCAGGGAAACTTTAAAACTAGCCTCAGCAAATTTAAGAAAATTGGAATGACACAAAGCATATTGTCAAACCACAAAGCCTTGAAATTAAAGATCAACTGTGCAAAGAAAGCAGAAAAATCCACATATACATGGAGATTAAACAATATGTTATTTAAAAATGAAGGATGAAAGAAGAGATTAAAAATACATAGAAACTGATGACAATGAAAATATAATGTATCAAAATTATTCAGACACAGCAAAAGAAGTAATAAGAGGAAAATTTATATCATTACAGGCCTATCTCAAGAAACAAGAAAAAGCACAAGTAAACAACCTAATATCCTATCTTAAAGAACTAGAAAAAGAAGAACAAAAGAAGCCCAAAGTCAGAAGAAGGAAAGAAATAATAAAAATTAGAGCAGAACTAAATAAAATTAAGAACAGAAAAACTATAGAGAAAATTAATACAACAAAGAGCTGGTTTTTTGGAAAAATCAAGATTGATAAACCCAAGCTAAGCTCACCAAGGGGCAAAGAATAAAACACAAATAACAAAAATTAGAAATGAAAGGGGAGAGGTTACCACTGATACCACAGAAATATAAAAAATTATAAGAAAATATTATGAAAAATTATGTCACCAAATTTAACAACCTTGAAGAAATGGACAAGTTTCTACGAACATATAATCTACCTAGGCTGAAACAAGAAGAACTAGACAATTTAAATTGGCCAATCAACAAAAAGCAAATTGAAACAATGATCCAAAACTTCCCCAAAGGCAAAAGCCCAGGACCAGATGGAGTCACCAATGAGTTTTATCAGGCATTCAAAGAGGAACTAATGCTTACACTCCTCAAACTCTCAAAAAATTGAAGAGGCAATACTTCCCAACTCTTTCCATGAGGCCAACATAACCTTAATATCAAAAGCCTGGCAAGGACAACACAAAACAAGAAAACCATAGACCAATATCTCTGATAAACACAGAGGCAAAAATCCAAAACAAAATATTAGCAAACAGAATACAACAATGTATTAAAAAGATTATTCGCCACAATCAAGTGGAATTCATCCCATGAACACAAGAATGGTTCAAAATAACGCAAATCAATCAATGTGATACACCACATAAACAAAAAAATACAAAAATCATATGATTTTACCAATGGATGCAGAAAAAAGCCTCTGACAAGATACAACATCATTTATAATAACACTTAGTAAAATGAGTATAGAAGGAAAGCACCTCAACATAATAAAGACTATATATGACAAATCCTCAGCTAATATATCATACTGAACAAGGAAAAACTGAAGCCTATTCTCCTAAACTCAGGAATAAGACAGGGATGTGACCTGTCACCACTGCTATTCAATATAGTACTGGAAGTTCTATCCAGAGCAATCAGGCAAGAAATAGGAATAAAGGGCATCCAAATTGGGAGAGAGGAAGTTAAACTGTCACTTTTTGCAAATGACATGATCCTTTATGTAAAAAAATATTGAAGGCTCCACCAAAAAGCTATTAGAAATAATAAACAAATATAGTAAAGTTGCAGGATATAAAATCAATGTACAAAAATCAATTGCATTTCTATACACCAACAATGAAACTTTAGGAAAAATAAATGAGACAATACCTTTGGCAATCGCAACAAAAAGAATAAAATACCTAGGAATAAACTTAACAAAGAACATAAATTACTCCCTTTGATAGCTCAGCTGGTAGAGTGGAGGACTGTGCGCAGAACGTGAAGAACTTATATATTGAAAACTTTAAGACAGTTCTAAAACAAATTGAAGAGGGCACAAAGAAATGGAAAGATATTCCATGTTCATGGATTGGAAGGTTCAACAGGTAAAAATGGCCATATTACACAAAGCAATATACAGATTTAACACAATTACCATCAAAATCCCACAGACATTCTTTCAAGAAATAGATAAAAGAATCATCAGATTTGTATGGAACCACAAATGTCCCTGAATTTTCAAAGCAATCCTACATAAAAAGAACAAGCCTGGAGGCATCGCACTCCCAGATTTCAATCTATACTACCAAGCATCAATAATCAGAACACCTTGATATTGGAAGAAAAACAGACACACAGACCAATGGAACAGAATCAAAAACCCAGAAATAAACCCAGGAATATATGGACAAGTAATCTTTGACAAAGAAGCAAAAAAATATCCAATGGGGAAAAGAAAGCCTCTTCACTAAATGGTGCTGGGAAAATAGGAAAACCACATGCAACATAATGAATCTGAACTGCAAACTGTCACTGTATACCAAAATTAACTCAAAGTGGATTAAGGATCTCCATATAAGATCCAAAACAATAAACATTATACTAGAAAACATCAAAACTAAACTTATAGACCTTGGATTTAGAGAGGACTTTATGAACCTAACTTCAAAGGCAAAGAAAGTAAAAGCAAAAATAAATGAATGGGACTATATCAAACTAAAAAGGCTTCTGCACAGCAAAAGAAACCATCAGCAAAGCAAAGAGACAGCCAACAAAATGGGAGAAAATATTTCCAAACAAAAAAGTTAGGGCCTCTGATAAGAGACTAATATTTAAAATATGTAAAGAACTTGCACAACTCAATAACAGAAAAACAAAGAATCCAACTTAAAAATGGGCAAGGACCTGAACAGAAACTTCTCCCAGGAAGACATACAAATGACCAACAGATATATGAAAACATGCTCAACTTCACTAGCCATTAGGGAAATTCAAATCAAAACCACAATAAGATACCACCTCACAACTGTTAGAGTGGCTATTATCAACAAGGCAAGGAATAACAAGTGCTGGAGAGGATGGAGAAAAATGAACTCTCGCACACTGCTGGTGGGAATGCAAACTGATACAACCACTATGGAAGACAGTGTGGAGGTTCCTCAAAAAACTAAGAACAGAGTTACCATATGACCTGGCGATTCCACTTCTGGGTATCTACTCTTAAAATTTGAAAACACTGCTGGTGGGAGTGCAAACTGGTACAACCACTGTGGAAGGCAGTGTGGAGGTTCCTCAGAAAATTGGGAATGGAGCTGCCATTTGACCCAGCAATCCCCCTTCTGGGGATCTACCCAAAGAACTTGAAAACCTTTGTCCGCAAAGACTTATGTACCCCAATGTTCATTGCTGCACTGTTCACAGTGGCCAAAACATGGAAACAACCAAAGGTCCCTGCGACAGATGACTGGATAAAGAAGCTGTGGTACATATACACAATGGAATATTACTCAGCTGTAAGAAAAGATGAAATATTGCCATTTGCAACAAAATGGATGAACCTGGAGATCATCATGCTAAGTGA
>PVJL010017392.1:0-18362 GCA_004026885.1 Lyroderma lyra
GCACACGCACACATGAACACACACGCACACGCACGCACATACACGCACACACGCGCACACGCACACACACACGCATGCACGCACACACACGCGCACGCATGCGTACGCACACACACATGCACACGCACTCACACGCACCCGCACACGTCCTGACCCTAATTCTTGAAAGCTGCAACTGTATCACTTTACATAGCAAAAGGGACTTTGAAGATACGGGTCAGTGGAGGAGCTGAAGAGAGAGATTGCATTAGATAGTAGGTAGAGGAAGCCAAAGAGTGAGTGGCCTGGTGTTATAAAAGTATTGTGAACACTGCATAAAATTTACAGCACGCATTTGTAGTCTATCGGGATTAGAAAGGAATTTCGGACTCTCTCAATCCAGTAATTGTTTTGAAAATGCGGCAATGGAGACCCAAATGATTTTACCCAGGCCGCACCTTTGTGTTAGGGGTAGGAATTAGAACGCTAAGGCTTCATGGCAGCTCTCTTTCCACCACGCCCCACCCACCCACTGCATTCAGGCAAAGGGAAACACCCTACAACATCATCCACAACTTCAGACAAGGTGAGACAATGAATAATGCAAAATACAAGAAGTTCAGTCATTTGGATCTGTGTTTGTTTACACACTGAAGTATTTTAAGTTTTTATTTTATAAATGCTGTTAAGAACAGATTCGGGTTTTCTTCTTTAGCAGTTTACCTGTCTGAAATGGTGGCACCAACATTTATTTTCCTGCTGTAATATTGTCAATGTTCCAAAGGTTGGGGCAGGAATTGAAAATGATTTATGCCTGGTCATTGAGCCTCTCACTGCAAATCACATGAGTCCTGCAGCGGGCAGTCAGGTCCGTGTCCTCCTCCGATTCAGTGCCAGGGGAGCAGACAGCTTACCAAATGTAGCCAGAGAGATCAGCCATGCTCAGGTCTCTCAGAGCCTTTTTGGCACCTGCAAATCGAATTAAATGAAGCCAAATTCCCTTACTGTTTCCTTGCCTATAAAACAAAGATAATGCCCATTTTATTAAACTGTTAAGACTATGATATTGTATACATAGGGCCTGGCACACGGCTGGAACTCAACTAATAGAGCTGTAATATATATTTGTTTTTTTGTTTTGCTTTATATCTCTTTCCATACTAACTATACATGCAACATTTTAGATAATTTTATATCTAAGTTATTAATAAAGGATTAATATTCCCTCCTCCAATGTTTACAGAGCTCCCCACCTGTTTAAAGGTCTCAGCAAAATCCCCAGCAGGGTTCATTTCCTGCCTCTCTTGCTGGCAACCACTTCTGTCCTCCCTCCCCCGTAGGGACTTTATTCAACTCTAAACATGTTTGAGGGAAATGATTCAGAAGCTTTGCATCTCTTCCCACGTTCTTCAGGAAAATCACTGATGGAAATTTCCCGTTTCTGCCCTTTTTACAAAATGCGATCAAGTTTTTAATAAGACTTCGTTGTTTTAGAGAAGTTTTAAGGTCGCAGCAAAGTTGAGAGGAAGGTACAGAGCTTTGCCATACCCCCCTGCCCCTCCTCCGGGATCAATATCCCCACCAGAGTGGTACCCTTGCTACAACCGATGAACCCACATTGAACATCATAATCACTCAATGTCCGTGGTTTACCTTACGGTTCACTCTTGGTGGTATGTATGCTGTGGGTTTGGACAAAGGTGTAATGATACATATCCATCACTAGAGTATCGTACAGAGTATTTTTGCTGGCCTTAAATCTTCTCTTTTCTCCCCCTATTAATCCTTCCCCCCACCTCAACCACCGGAAATCACTCATTATTTTATTTTCTCCATAGTTTTGTCATTTTCAGAATGTCATATAGTTGTGTTTTGATAAGTTGTGTTTTTGCTTTATTTAGTTCAATATATTTTTAAATTTCTCTTGTGATTTCTTTTTTGACCCATGTGTTATATAAAAGTGTATTATTTAATTTCTACACATTTTGAAGTTTTCCAGTATTTTTCTGTTACTGATTTATAGTTTAATTCCATTGTGGTCTGAGAATAGACACTGTATGATTTCTATTCTTTTAAATTTGTTAAGGTGTAATTTATGGTCCAGAATGTGGTCTATCTTGGTGCCTGTTTCATGTGAGCTAGAGAAGAATGTGTATTCTGCTGTTGTCGGATGATGAAGTAGTTTATAGATGTCAATTATATCCACTTGATTGATGCTGTTGTTAAATTCAACTGTGTCCCCACTGATTTTCTGTCTGCTGGATCTGTCCATTTCTGACAGAGGGGCATTCAAGTCTCCAGTTATGATAGTGGATTCATCTATTTCTCTTTGCAGTTCTATAAGTTTTTGCCTTATGCACTTTGACACTTTGTGGTTAGGTACATATACATTAAGGAGGATATTGTCTTCTTTATAAGTACCACCCTTATCATTAGGTAATGCCCTTCTTTATCCCTGAAAACTTTCCTTGCTTTGATGTCTTCCCTGTCTGAAATTAATGTTAACTATTCCTACTTTCTTTTGATTGGGGCTAGCATACTATTTTTTTCCCCATCCATTTACTTTTAACCTGTGTGTGTCTTTATATATAAAGAGAGTTTCTTGCAGACAATAAATACTTGGGTCTTGATTTCGATCCATTCTAACAATCTCTGTCATCTAATTGGTACATTTAAGCCATTGACATTAAAGTGATTATTGATATAGTTGGATTAATATCTACTATATTTGTGACTTTCCATTTCTTGCACTTCGGTTTGGTTTTTTCTTCCACTTCTCTTCTGCTTATTGTAGTTTTAACTGATCATTTTTGTATCCTTCCATTTTTCTCCTTTCTTTGCATATTGTTATACTCCTTTTTAAATATTTTTTTAATGTCTGTCCTATAGTTTGCAATATACACTTACAGCTAATCCAAGTCCACTTTCAAATAACACTATACAATTTCACAAGTAATATGAGTACTTTATAATAAGAAAATAATCTTAATTCCTCCTTCCTGTTCTATATATTATTACTGTCATTCATTTTATTTATATATCTCACACCTGAGCATCTAAATACAGATATATAATATACATAAGTATACATTATTGAATATATCACTACTACTATATTGAACAAATTTTTACCTGTTGGATCGATTAAGAATAAAAAGAGTAAAAATTATTATTTTATCTTCATTTAATCTTTCTTTTATGGTTTTCTTTGCTTTATGTAGATCTAAGTCTCTGACCTATATTATTTTACTTCTCTCTAAAGAACTTTTTTTTAACATTTCCAACAAGGCAAATCTACTGTCAACAAAATTCCTTAATATTTGTTTGTCAAAGAAAGTCTCTATTTTTCCTTCATTTTTGAAAGATAAGTTCGCAGTGTTCAGAATTCCGTGTTAGTGAATTTTTTTTCTCTCTACACTTTATTTCATCCCATTTTTTTTCTTGCTTGTATGGTTTCTAAGAAGTTAGATGTAATTCTTATCTTTGTTTCTCTATATGTAAGGTGTTCTTTTTTTCCTTTGAGCTTCTTTCAGAATATTTCTTTACCTCTGATTTTCTACATTTTAAAAATGATATGCCTAGGTGTCACTTTTTGGCATTAATCCTAACTGGTATGCTCTATGCCTCCTGAATCTCCTTTGGTGTTTGACATTAATTTGGTAAAATTCTCACTCATTATTGGGTCAAATATTTCCTCAGTCCCTTTGTCTCCTCTCCTTCTGGTATTCCCATTATGCACATGTTACATATTTTGTAGTTGTCCCATAGTGCTCAGCTATTCTGTTCTGGTTTGGGGGTTTTTTTGTTGTTTTTTTTTTTTTGTGTGTGTTTACTTTCTCTTTCTTTCTTTTTCAGTCTTTGTTCTCTTTGCTTTTCAGTTTTGGAGGTTCTTGTTGAAAAATCCTCAAGCTCAAAGATTCTTTCCTCAGCCATGTCCAGCCTACTAATTTGCCCTTCAAAGGTATTCTTCATTTCTGTTAAGAGTGTTTTTGATTGCTTGCATTTCTTTTTGGTTCTTGCTTAGGATTTCCATTTCTCTGCTTACAATTCTTATTTGTTGTTGCATGCTGTTTACTTTATACTTTAGAACCCATAGCACCTTAATCATGGTTATTTTAAATTCCTAGTCTGGTAACTCCAACATCCCTGCGGTTTCTGGTTCTGATGCTTGTTCTGTCTATTCATATTGTGTTTTTTGCCTTTTAGTATGCCCTGTAATTTTTTTCTTGATGGTTGAATGTGATGTCCTGGGTAAAAGGAACTTCTATAAATAAGCCTTTAGTAATGTGGTGGTGAGGTGTGGGAGAAGAAAAAGCATTCAATATTTAAAAGTTCTATAATTAGGTCTCAGTCTTCAGTGAGTATATGCCCCTGGACTATAAACTTCACAAATGTTCTCAGTCTTTTTCTCCCACCTTAGATGGGAGAGGTAACTAGAATGTGCTGAAATTGGGTATTTCTTTTCTCCCACTTGCTAAGCTAGAACTGAATGAAGTTGGGAATTGATAAAGATTAACTGTGATTTTAAGGAAACTGATCAGGCATGGGGCAGGGGGCTCTAGGGAAGGAGCTGGTACTTACTCAAGTTCATGAGAACCCCTCATTAAACTGTGTGGTTCTAACTTCCTTTTCATAAACCTCTATGTTTCTAATCTCCTGCCCCACTGCATTTAATACCTACCATCTCAGCACACAAGCCAGAGCATACACATGGCTTGCCATGTTTGCATGTGCTAGGTTGCAGCCCTTTTTTTTTTTTTCTTTTCCCTTCTCTGAAATAAATTCTCTTTGGTGATAGACTACCTAACAATATTCTTTTCCAGTTGACATTCTGGGGGCTCATCCAGGATCCAGGGAAGAACAACCCCAACAGCTTCAGAGCAGGTGAGCAACCAGCTCCTGGCACCTCACAAAAAGCCATTTAGCCTCGTTGCTTTCTCTTCAGTCCAGAAGCCTCAGGTAAGTTCTTTCCTGGATTCTAGTTTCTGCTTTATGTGTTTTGAAGCTCTCGGGGCTTTATTCTGGAATTGCTTAGAGCGTGTGTGTGTGTGTGTGTGTGTGTGTGTGTGTGAATGTATATATTAAAAAGGCCTTGCTTGTTTGTTTGTCTGTTGTCTGTGAGTGCTCAATCTGGCACATCAGCCTGATTTCTTTGGAAACAGGTTGTCCTTTGAGACAAACCTGACTTCCGCCCAAAGATCCCTTTGGGGACAGTCAGTTTGGCTCACCGCATTGGGAGGCATGCCACCCAATTCAGCCTATAACTGGACTCTCCATGGAATGATTATTTTCCTAGAACTTGCTCTGAGCCTTCAGCCTGGTCCTCTGTGATCAGCTAGCTGTTCTAGAGGGAGGCTGGCTGGTGTCTGACCTGCACATTGCTTGAGCTGTAAATTGTCTTGGGCCCTCTAAAAATATGGGAATCTCAGCTATATAAATGTTTTAAGGGATACCAGGTGATACATGGTTAAAAGCCAAGGGCAATTTTCATGTTTGTATTTAACTAAATGAACAGATCTGACTAAAAGTAATTTAAAAAAATCAGTGGCAATAAAAATGAATTTAAAAAAAAAAAATCAGTGGCCACTCTGAGAAACATTAGAGGTCCTCACACTTAATTTTCTTAAAACCAAATTGGGCAATAACAGCTCTAAAATTGATGAAGTTGAATGGAATGCCTATTTTGATGGTATATTGAGGCTTCCAAATGAGATCGTGAATTTGAAATTACCTTTTGCAAAATAAAGTCTTCAAGTTAACAGAGGCTACTAAAAATTCAAGAAAGAGAAAATGTCATCTGAAGCCACAGGTTCTTCAGCAGCTCTGTCTTGCCTTTCCTCCTCTACTCCGTGCCACAAGCTCCATCCTCTGCTCCACCCCGCTCTCCGGATACTTTGTCTCAAGCTTCTTCCCCAACCCCTTTGCCTCAGACTCCACTTTCCACGCCTTCTTGCCTACCACTACTGCCTTCCTTGCCTTTAGCTCCTCCCCAGTGCCTTTCTCCCTTGAATTCTCTTTTGTTTTTTTCTTCCTCTGAACGTATAAGTACTTTTCCATTTAAAATTAAACCCTCTGGACATCCTAACAGACCCCAAATTTCTTGTTCCCTGGACTAAAGCTAGTTGGGATCCCTGAGGTAACTGAGAATCCTCACAGATTTGCTGAGGACTTTGATAGTATTATTCAAGCTTATCAGTCTGGGTTTTCTAATTTGTATCAGTTAATTCATATGTTACTTGGTGAAAGCCAGGCTTGACATTGGATGGGAACTGCCAGGTAGGAACATCCTAAAAGAGACTTAGAAAAGCAAACCTCCAATTTTGGGAAAGAGGCTAGGGAACTTGCCCCCAAACAACATCAAACAATTCCTAAAGCTTTCCCAAAGCCTGTTGATTACAGCAAAATTCAGACTCACTCACAAAAGTCTGAAGAATTTGTTTATGACAATTATAATAGATTTCGGGTTATTTTTAGAAAAAATAAAGTCTTCCTTCAGATATTGCGTCCACACAGGTAATTTTTAATTCTTTTGATGGTCGATAGGCTGAACAGAAATCTTTTCCTGCTAGTTAAGAGAACCAGGATGGAATGTGAGACTATGACCACCCTAGGTTTTGTTAATTTGGCCAATCAGCTTTGCCTGTACTCTAGATGAGCCACCTCAAAGTAGGATTGCCAAGATTTTATTTCTCAGCCTCGGCAAATGAGAGGCCCTATGCAAAAGGACTCCAAACTTTTGCCACGACTGCAGAGACAGGGCACTGGAAAAGAAATTGCCGTTAAGTTTAAGCATCTCAGATGCTCTCAGACTTCTAAACAGCCTTTTCAAGGTCCTCCAAATCCCCAGTAATGAGGCTCCAAGGAACTACCATGTTTTTCTTCTTAATCCTTCCTCTTATTCAACTTGGAGAAACTTCTCTTCAAATTGATAAGGAAACTATTTTTATTCTTATTGACACTGGTGCTAATCTTAGTACTCAACCCTACTGTCATTAAGCATTCCCTGCCTCAGAGTAATAAAACCCTTCAAGTAGTGGGGATTTCAAATAAACCTCAACTGGTTCACATCTCTGAACCCATTCCTTTCTGCTTAGGCCCCTTAAGGGATACACATTTTTTTCTCCTTAGTTCTTCTACCCATTTATTAGGCTGAGACTTCTTAGAGAAGAAGTGTGCTGGAGTATTCTTTTTCTGAAAGGGACAAATAATGTTAGAGTTTGATGGTAACTTGGTCAAAATGACCAATTAGGTGAATTACATGGCTTTTCAATATCTTTTATTTGTACTGTTTTTAAAGATACAGTAGTTGAATTTTAGAACTCTAATCAATTGTCCCTATTGGACCAACTGCCATCTTCTTTATGGGCAACATCTTCAGTTCATATTGGCACAATCCACAGTGCACCTCCTATTAAGATTCAAATTGATCCTTCAAAACCTCTGCCCAGAATTAATCAATATCTTATAAGTAAAAAGGCCCTTCAAGGTATAAAGCCCATAATAGATGATTACATAACTCAGGGCCTCATTATTCCTTGCACTAGTCCTTGTAACTCCTATTTTACCTGTGAGAAAGCCAAAGGGATACGGGTAGAGGTTTGTTTAAGATCTTTGAGCAATAAACCATATTGTTGTCCCTCAACACCCCGTAGTTCCTAATCCTCATATACTGCTAGCATCTATCCCAACTGAAAGTAAATTCTTCACAGTAATTGATTGACTGGGATGCATTCGTTAGCACCCCAGTTAATGAAGCTAGCCAATAATGCGTTTTTGCCTCCACTTGGGAAGGAAAGCAATTTGCCTGGACAGTTAATGCCTCCGGATTTTACTGTAAGCCCTTCTTATTTCTCACAGATTCTGAAGACTGATTTGGACAATATAATTTTCCCTAAAGATTCCACTTGGTTGCAGTATGTGGATGATTTAACTTCCTTGTTCTTTTTCTCAGCTTTCTTCACAGGAAGATAGCATCCATCTGTTGGAAAATTTGGGTTTAAAGGGACATAAGATAACTAAAAAATATTACAACTTGTCCAAACTCAGGTTCAGCATTTGGGACATCTGATATCAGAACAAGGACGACACCTGGATCCAAATAGATTTCATGGGGTCCTAAGTTTTCCAAGGCCCCAAACTAAGTGCCAATGGTGAGATTTTCTTGGGCTAGTCACCTATTGCTAAAACTGGATCCCAAATCTTTCTCTTATGGCAAAACCTCTGTATAGCTTACTAAAGAATGACAGTCCTGACCCAATTTCATGGGAAAAACAGGATGACATGGCCTTTAACATTAAAGTCTTAAAGTTTAATAAACTCACCTTCTTTTAGGCATCTTAACTATCAGATTCTCTTTTTCCTTTTTTTTTTTTTTTTTGTGCATGAAACAAAAGGAAATGTCCTTGGGGTACTCACTCAAAAACATGGGATTAACATAGATCCTTAGGATACTATAGTCAACAACTGGACCCTGCAGCTTGGGGATGCTTCCATGCCTTGGCGCTATTGCTGTTGCTACCCTCTTGGTTAAGGCCACAGAGGAAATTGTTGCAGGATCACTGCTATCTTTGTACCTCATGCTGTAGAAGCTCTCCTGAATTCTCATCACACCCAGTATCTTTCAGTTACTCACCTTGCACACTATGAAATCATTTCAACCATTTCCCATATAACTCTTCCATGTTGTAGTAACCTTAATGCAGTTAGTATTCTCCCTGCTGAAACTGAGGAAGCACCTCGTGGCTGCCTGACACTGACAGAGCACCTCATGACAATTTGCAGGAGATTCTTCTGGGTAAAGCTGATTTCTCACGGTTTAGAGTTGTTTCCTACTTAAAGAATAAAAATGGTACATACTGTGCTGTTATGCCACCGTAACTCCATTGGAAGTCATCAAGACAGCATCTCTGCTTTTGGCTACTTCTTCACAGCAGGTGACTTATATGCCCTCACTTGAGCTTGCCCTTCAGCAAAGGGTAAAACGGTCAACATTTATATGGCAATAGATACGCCTTTGGAATAGTGCGTGATTTTGGAATGTTGTGGAAGCGACATGGTTTCCTTACCTCGAAAGAAGATAAAATTTAAAATGGTTTGTATGTTCAGAAATTTTTGAATGCTATACTTTTACCTGATACTTTAGCTATTATTAAGATTCCAGGACATTTTAAACTTGCCTCCCTGAAAGCTAAAGGGAACCACCTTCCTGACATTTCTGCTAAGAATGCTGCCCTTAAAGGCATCAAGCTGCAGTCAAACCTCTGTCACGGTCCCAAGAGATGTTACCCCAGTTGATAACCTAGAAAAACTGGCCAGAGAAGCCAGCCATTGGCTTTAGAAGAAAAACAGATCGGAAATCCAACAATTGCTGGTGTGATAAAACGAAAAAGGTCTGGTTTGGACCAAATAACAATCTAGTCTAAAATTTTCACTCAGAACTGCTGTACCTGCATCAAACCAGTGGTCCACTGACAAAATGGTAGCATTTGTGGCTCAATATTGGTGGGGAAATATTAACTGCAAAGACTGCGATAAAGACTGCAAAAAGTACCTACCTTAGGAGTCCCACCTGTCCAAAGTACAACCCAGGGAAGCCTATTCTTACTGCCCCTGGACGTTTTCAGTTGCCCAAAGGACAAGTTGAGGTTTGGCGAATAGATTTTATACAGCTTCCTCCATCTCATGGATTCCAATACGTTTTAGTGATGATATGTATGTTTTCTCACTGGACCGAAGCTTTCCCTTGTAGACAAGCTAATGATGCTACAGTGGCTAAAGTCCTGTTACAGAAGATTATTCCTACTTGGGGAACTTCTCTTTAATTCCAGAGTAATTGAGGAATCCATTCCACTGGGCAGGTGCTACAAGTCCGTGCTATTTGCCAGTTCTATAGCATTTTCCCTGTGCTTACCATCCCCAACCTTCAGGTTTAGTTGAACATACTAACAGCATTAATAACATTCAATTGACAAATTTTAAAAAGACTCTTCAAATACCTTGGCCAAAAGCATTGTTGTTGGTCCTTTTAAATCCCAGGTCTACCCCTTTGGGGACTCACAAGCTTTCACCCTTTGAGATAATTACAGGACGCCCCATGCATTTGGCTCCTGCTTCTTTGGATTCACAGTTGGTAAAAAGAGACATACTTCAATATTGTAAAGGCTTAATTGCTTCTATTGAAAATCATGCTTTAGTAGAACAATCTTTTCATAGTGCACTCCAGGGAAATGAAAAACTCAAAATCCACACTCCACAAGCAGGAGATTCTGTTTACTGGGAAAGACACCTCACAAAGGATTCCCTCCAGCCTCGCTGAAAGGGCCCTGACCAGGTGTTATTTCCTAACCCCTCTGTGCGGCTAGACTTTAGGGGACAGAGTCTTGGATATACACGTTGCACCTACAGAAGGCACCAAACCCTGACTGCAAATGCACACAGTCTGATGACCTAAAACTAAAGCTACCAAACATTAAAGCAGGTGACCTCTGAAGGAAACAGATTGCCAAATGACTGAATCAGGCCTGTACCACTTCCCCCTTATTATTGATTCTTATTTCCTTGTTTCTCTTTTCTTTGGCAAAAACACATGCCATAGTTCACCTTTCCTCAGCTACTGTACAAGGGGCAGATTTTCTGCTTGTTGAGTCTGTCATCAAGAACTGTTATCTATCTAAGATAACACAGCCTTTGTTTCATTATCTTCACAGGTCTGAGCTCCTGGTTTCAATTCACCACACAGACCAGGTTATGTTGTTCTAATTCTGTTTTGAATTCTTGCTATTAAGCTCTGCGCCTGTTGCCTTTTAACTCGGGCCACGAGCCGTTCGCGATCCACACTTTTTGCGTCTGATGTGAGAGCCGACACCCAGAAGTGATGCTTTTTGACGTCACGAGACAAAAAGCTTGAAAGGGGAAGTTCTGACTTGATCGGCGATGCTTTTAGAGAAGAATCTCCATCAAAAAAGGGGGATGATAAAGACGAACTGTGACTGTGTTGCAGAGGAGGCCTGTGAGAGAAGCCGGGACTTCTGAAGTTCATGAGAACACCTAGTCAAGCTCGATGGTCCCAACCTTCCATCTCCTTAACGACGCTCCATCTCGGCCCACGAGCCAGAACGTGCACGTGGCCTGCCAGGTCTGCATGTGCTAGGCTGCAGTGCTTTTCCCTTTTCCCATATAAATCCTTTTTGGTGATGGAATACCTAGTCCATATTATTTTTCCGTGGACAGAACTTTCCTTTCCCCAGGTCAGTTAGTCTCTGAAAATGCCCCAGCAACTTGGGCTCTGGTTAACTAGTTTCTCCTGATGCTGACCTGATTAAGGAAACTAGGATGCTCTGGTATATTTCAAAATGGTTCCTGTTCTCCTCCTCCTGATGGAAGCACCAAGGAATTTCGCCCCCATGTTTCCTGTGAGAACCTGGACGAGCTCCTGGAGGTAAAACACTCACGTAATTGTCTCCCCGCTCCCACCTTGACTAGGTGCCCTGGGACTGTTTAGCTTTCATTGCCCACCCTGCACCTCAGCACTCGGCAGTCACAGTTCAGGTTTTCGCACCCCGGCCCTGGCTCCTGGCACGGCTGGCCCCTGTGGGTGCCTGCTCGGTAAAGCTTTTAAATTACTCCTGTACTCACCTGCCCTTCCAGTCTTGGGGCAACAATTTGCCCATGCGTTCCTCCCTCTTTTGGGAATCCTAGACGTTGTGGATTTTCTGAGTCCATTTGCTTTTTATTACTATGACTTCTAAATTCCTTACATGTGAAACAAAGCAGAATCAATGTTCAGCCGAAATTCTCCAGTTCATTTGACAGCTCCAAATTTCCCCCAGGCTGAAGAGAATGTTTTATATATGTTGTTGTTGCTACTGATACTGCAGTTGCTCCTGTGGTGGTTTTGGTGTTAGTGTTGAATCTATATCCACACAAATTGTATGGAAATAAAGAAGTGAGCCTTTAGATGCAACACTTTTAATTGCATGGAAATGCACATAAGAATTTTCAACCAGTTATGGGACTCTGGTACACTCAGGTAAATCATCTTTTTAATCATCTTTAAAATGTTTTCGATAAAACACAGGAATCTAACTTAAAAGAATGAAAATAAATATTGCAGTTAGAGTTTACCAAAGTGTTGTAAATGTTTTTTCAAATTACATTGTTTACAACGGACCCTGATTTCCAGGTTTAAAAGTTATGAAATCAAGTCATAAAGTCAAAGGCTAAACAGTCAAGTGACTATTTTAAAATCAGTATTTTCCTTAGTGACTAGAGCATAGTCACTAGAGCATACTCTGTTTCAAGTGCTGATGATGTTCAGAGAAGTTTCAGGGATAGCTGGAGGCAATCTAAGCAATCAGCACACACAAAGGTCTAAATGCCCTTGAGTTAACTCAGTGAATCAGGAATGGTTTTGTATTTCACACTAGGATACCCTAGTCTCCTAAGAACCCTCGGGGTAATCCTTATTTCCCTATCTCATTCCTGGAAATTTCTATCAAGAAACTGACTTTTTTTTTTTTTTTTTTTTTGTGCTAAATAAAATGGGAGGAGTCTCACTGAAAGGCTTGGGCTCACCATTTCCGAATCCCAGCAGAAAGCTGCTCTACCTAACTAGGTCTGGATTTTCTGCATGCTGGGATTAGAGCCTGGTAATAGTGATGAGATGGGCTGGTGAATTTGCCACAATTAATTAATTTCCATTCATTAACAAACCTTGCCTGAGTGCCCTAATGTGCCAGATATGGTGCTAAGTGCCCCCCAAAAAAGGACTTTGGTTTTTTTTTTAACTTCGCCCCCACCACCCCATCCCCCTGCCAATTTGAGGCAGTTCTTACAAACTCAAAGAGTGCTTGAAGGATGAGTTAATCTGGAAAGACAGACCTTTAAACAGTTTAAAACTGCTGGAAGCTACCCTAGCATCTTCTGAAGGCAGACCCTCATTCTGTTGTCCCTCACCACCAGCCCTTGGTTTGTAGCCTCAGAATTCAGTGCAAGGAATGAATGTTGGTTGGCTTTGAAAGCTGAAGGCTGCCAGGGATAGAGTTCTGAGCCCTGAAAGGACATGGTCAGGAAATTGGCTTCTGGAGAAGTCATTTCTTAATTACTTGTTGTCATTATTATACTGATGAAAGCAACATTCCTTTCTCAGGAAAATGTAATCTACAAACACACGAATGATTTCAGAAGGTTCATAGTTAGAAACCCCAGGTCTTGAAATGGAAGAAATGTCCACAGAAGTGGCACCTGAGAGCAAAGACTCACCTAGGAAAGCCTCAAGTGGCAGAGCTCAATCTCCATGCTTCATAAGGTCAACTATCCCGCCTTTGGCAATTTGGCCCTGAAACTCTGCACAGGAAGCCTAGCCTGGGCTCAAGAACCAAGGGCCTGGGTCTCGGCACAGTCAGTGTGTCTGCTTCTGGGCTGCAGGACAGCTGAGCCTGGACGCACCCTCCGAGCCCTGTGCCTTGCTCCACCTGCCTTTCCTCTCTCTCTTTCTGATGCACCTGTGCCCCACCCAGCGGTTTCCCATTTCCGCTTCCTCCACTGACTGCCCTACAGACACCCAGTTCCCTGGCATATTGGAAGTTGAGTGTCCCGGAACAAAGAGACCACCAGCTTGGAAGGGGAGGTCATGGGGTGCGAGGCCGGTGCGTCCTAGGAAAATGCTATGGAGTCTAGAGACTGAGGACTGGGGCGCGGACTGGGGCGCGGACTGGGGCGCTGACTGGGGTGAGGACTGCAGGCAGGGCCCTCGCTGAGCACGCGGGGCAGCTTTCTCTCTGGGAGGACCCCCAGGCGGGGCCCGGGCTGCCCCCACCAGGCCCTTCCGCTGTGCGCGGCGTCCCGGGAGCCTCTGCACCCGCCGCTGCGCGCTCTGGCCCGCAGGCCCCGGGGCCAGTGAGAAGGGCTTTGTGCGCACTCCGTGCGCTGGGGGCGGCGGGTCGGGCCCGGGGATCTCCCAGGTCCCTAAACGGGTTGCGCAGGGTGTGAGGGGTCGCCGTGCTGCATGGCGGGGTGTTACAGAGCGCGCTTGTTCCTGAGCGTGAGGACAGGTGTGACGCGGACAGGTCACCGTCGTGCCGGTGCGCGCCTGTGGCCACACGGGAGCCTCCGAGGCACGCTGGGGGCGCGATTCACGGTGAACCGGGGCGGACGTCCTTGTGCACCGAAGTGACTTTGCGATGGCCCGTGCTTTGGAGTTTGGACACATGCTTGGGGACAGCAGTGACTTTGTACGTGTGGAGTACGACTGCCAGCACTCGTCTGTGTGGGGACTCTGCAGCTCCGTCAAGCCTGCCCTGCTCTCTAGTGGAGAACTGCAGAGCGGGAAAGGCAGGTGCGGGTCCCGTGTGCACGCCGTGGGGACACTGGGCCAACGGCTACCGGAGCGGTGGTAGCGGGGCGCACGGCGCCCGCGGGCGGATGAGGGAGAGCTGATGGACGGCGGGCACGGGGCGGGGGCACGAGGGGCCGGTGCAGGTCCAGGGGCGCGTCCGCGCCTGCCCCGTCCCGCTGTCACGGGCTCAGGGTCACGGACCCTTTCCGCCCACGTCATGGCGCGGCGAGCGCGCGTCCGGGCCGCCACCAGGTGCGGAGTCCTGCGGGACGGACCGCGGCCTTGAGGGACGCCCTGTGCGGGTCGGGCGGGTCGTCCGCACCCGACCTCGCCGGGGGCAGGCACGTGGCTTCCACGGACATCCCGTCTCCAAGGCGGGCGCGTGGCTCTCGGTTCAGAGGTGAGGGCGGCTGACCGCAGACCACGGTGGCGGTCGGGGTCACCACTCCCCGCGGGCAGTACGAACTGCGCGTACGCACCGTCACCCGACACGGGTCCACGCAGATTCCCGGCCCTGAAGTCGCCTCTGGGACGACGTTGAACAGCGCGATGCACGAAGGACGCAGCTCCGTGCTCTGTGCAGGGCGGTCGGACCGCGGTCAGTTACGCCGCTCGGGTCCACGGAACGCCGCGGGGTCCGCTACACTCTCCGGGTACCGTTGGACCGCGGTCAGTTACCCTGCTCCGGCCACCCGAACGCCGCGGGGTCCGCTACACTCTCCGGGTACCGTTGGACCGCGGTCAGTTACCCCGCTCCGGCCACCCGAACGCCGCGGGGTCCACTACACCCTCCGGGTACCGTTGGACCGCGGTCAGTTACCCCGCTCCGGCCACCCGAACGCCGCGGGGTCCGCTTCACCCTCCGGGTGTCACTGGACCTGCGCAGTCCAAGCCCCTGGTTAGGGTCAGCTTTACCCTGAGGTGCGAGGAGCTGCTGGCCCGCCCTCCCACCGCCCGGGCTCGGCGCAGTGGGCCTGCAGCGCCGTGTGACCAAGGTCTTGCCCCGACCGCCACCTCCGGCGTCCCGTGAGGGCCCCGCTCCTGTGCCTGAAGCGCACACCCTGCTGGGACCCCGACTCAACACCGCTACGCACGGGCCCTCCAAGCCTCGTTTGCAGGGGGGTCTCGGCTCGGACTTGGGGGGGTCAGGGGTCCCTGCAGCCCTGGCCTCGCCGGGCAAGACCGCGCAGCGGGGGGCGGTGGGGGGCACACACTCAGAACCGGATGAAACCAAACAGATGCCATGCACTGACGTCAACTTGTCCCCCAAATCTGCTCACTTCGTGGGTGTCGCTCTTGGCCCCCCATCGCTCCCCCTCCCCTTTGCATCGGTGACCTCAATGCAAATATACAAGTGGGATGATCTTGCTGGATGCTACAGGTTTTGGACGCAAATGGTGACACAAGTGTCTGAGGCGCGGGATCCTTCCCCTGATTGGTTGCCCGGAGCGCCTGGACCACCCCAGACCCAGAGCAGCGGGGATAAGAGGAGCTGCCGGGGCTGGGAGGCCTGGGAGCCACTGCCTAGCTGGGGTGACTCTGCCACTTCCATAGCTGTCGCCTGACGGGACCGCTTCTGCCACCGCTTGGGCTCCACGCCATCTGCTACCTGCTACCAGGTAAACGCTGGGATTCCTCTTGGCTGTATGATTCTACTTATCTCCCCCTCCCCTCCCTTCCCTCTCTCCATGCCTCTATCTCTTGGTTGCCCTCCCCGCCGGTCTCCGTCCGCGTCCACTTCTGCCTGGGTCCTCTCATCACATAGTCTCCTTAGTCCGCGGTCCATCCCAGGTAACGCTGGGCCGTCTGAGCCCGGGGCCGCCCTGCCGCAGGCTGCCCGCACCGAGCCGGCTCCGGCTCCCGGCTCCGGCTCCCGCTGCACGCGTCCTTAGACCGATCTCCGACGCGGGAGCTCCCCAGGCACCGCGCACAGAACAGGACGCTCCAGTAGCTTCCCGCAGGCGCATCGCACCTCCCGCCCAGTGGACCCGGGAAACGGTTTGGAACCAGGGCCATTGCCACTGCGTGGCCGATAGACACAAAGACCTAGGGCGTTCGAGCTACACTGTAAGCCCCCATAGTGCGTTCTGAGAGCTTTGTCCCCTTGAAGCCCCAGGTCCCAAGTTGAGGCTCTGCTAATCTTGGTGCTTGCAAGGGTCTGTGTGCTAGAGAGAGGGGTTGAATTTGGTCCTTCGATCTCGCAGCGATTCCGACCACAGAGACATGCCCTCTCTGCCTCCGTTTCCCTAGGCGCACACTAGGGGTGAGCTCGAGCCCCACGCGGGGACATGAGCTCTGAGTTGCATTATAGGGAAACGCTGTTGTGCCGGGGTGCTCCCAGACTGTCCTCGACGGAGACCTAGGGCGCGTCACCCCTGAAGGGCTGACATTATTTTTTCCTTGCAGATTGGCATCATGGGCTTCTGGAAGTACACTCCCTTCCTCGCTCTTGGCATCCTGGTCTTGTACCAGGCGGGAGTCCTGCAGGCAGTGCCATTCAGGTAAGACAGCCGGGCCAGGAGCACACCCACGGCGCCTGGAACCAACGTCCAGCTCCAACTGCGGTGTGCTCAGCGCTTAACAACGGCTCTGGTGGGGGGAGGAGGGGAGGCTGTACGTGCCTAAGCCTGCACATGACGTACACATGTGTTATACGCAGTTTGCAAATAGAAATAAGATACACCATATTTTTATTATAAATTTCATATACCTCTTTGAGCCCCACAGAATGCTTTCCTTTATACCAAACATTAGTATCCATAGGAAACCTATTTATCTACTTCAACCACAATTTGAGAAATAAATGGCATCCTAATCTGCTAATACTTTGTCAATGAAATTGTTCTTAATAAATCCAATGTGTGATCTATTCATCTAGTTGCTCACCCTTATACAAATTGTATTTATTGAACTCAATCATTTTTCTGATTCAAACTAACTCAGTTTTATTTAACTTTTAATAATGCCTGTATTTAACACAAAGCTCATAAAATCCCTGAAAAATCAACCCATAAACTTTCAGAAGCCTGAATGATTCAGTTCTAGCAAGCCAATTCATGATCACACCAAAGCCTCACTCCTGGCCAAGCAACATTTTTGAAAAGACACCAGCCTCATGTTTATCCACCAGTTGTTGGGGTGGCCACATCCTCAGGGGAAGTGGCAGAAACCAGGAAACCTGGCAGCTTGTCCTGAGGATGCGGCAGGCAGGGCCTCAGAGCCTGTATCAGGTGGGTTTGCTTCCTGTCCCCAGGGCCCTCTTGGAGAGCCGTCCGGAGTCTGCTGCATTCACTGATGATGATATGTGTCTGCTGCTGGCTGCAGTGGTGCAAGACTTTGTGCAGAGAAAGATCAGTGAGCTGGATCAGGCACAGGAGACTGAGGATGCCAAGTGAGTGTCTGCACCTGCCCGGCACAGGGCATCCCCTCCCCCAGGCATATCCTGAGAAACAAGAGAGAACACAGCTGGACAGGTGACCAGCAGGTGGTCCCTGTTCACCCCATCCTGGGGCCCAGCTGTTCTCAGGCTGCACTGAAGACAGAGTCAGGTGGAGAGACTGGTGAGACCACACGTAAAGCCCTCTTTCCTCAGGGGTTAACCTGTGTAAAAGCACATACATGTATGTCACCATCTGTCATGTCTTTTCCCTGCAGCCTGTATAGCTTTAGATCTAAGCGGTTCAGTATCTAAGTCCCTGTGTACTGGGTACATACAGGTAGAACCACAACAAGTGTCACACATTTCCCCAGGCCGTAATTGGTGTCCGAGCACCTCTCAACCTCTCACTGACTGACAGGTGTCTCTCTCTCCGTCCTGTACATCAGTGTCATTGTCGAGAAGAGAGGCTGCAACACTGCCACCTGTGTGACCAACAAGCTGGCAGGCTTGCTGGGCAGATCTGGAGGTGTGGTGAAGAGCAACTTCGTGCCCACCTATGTGGGCTCCAAAGCCTTTGGCCGTCGTCGCCGGGACCTGCAGGAATAAGCAAATAAATGGCCCCAGGAAGCAGGTGACGGCCCCTGTGGTGTGGGACGGGAGGAGAATGAC
>PVJL010017393.1:0-18341 GCA_004026885.1 Lyroderma lyra
CCATCCATTTTGTCGCAAATGGCAATATTTCATCTTTTCTTACAGCTGAGTAATATTCCATTGTGTATATGTACCACAGCTTCTTTATCCAGTCATCTGTCGCAGGGCACTTTGGTTGTTTCCATGTTTTGGCCACTGTGAACAGCGCTGCGATGAACATTGGGGTACATAAGTCTTTGCGGACAAAGATTTTCAAGTGGTGAACTTATTATACATCAAGTTGACAATGCACTGTAGAATTGTATGCCTGAAACCTATGCAATCCTTGCTAACAGATGTCACCCCAATAAGTCTAACAATAAAAATGAATTTAAAAAAATAGTCAAAACAGCTTGGTATTGGCAGAAAAACAGAAACAGAATAGAACTGAATAGAAACAGGAATAGAACTGAAAACCCAGAAATAAATCCACAAATTTATGGACAAATAATTTTTGATAAAGGAGCAAAAAACATACAATGGGGAAAAGACAGCCTCTTTAGTAGGTGGTGCTGGGAAAACTGGAAAAACATATGCAAAAGAATGAACATGAGCTATGAACTCTCTTCATATACAAAAATTAACTCAAAATGGACTAAAGACCTTCATATCAGACCTGCAACAATAAACTGTATAGAAGAAGACATAGGTACTAAACTTATAGACCTAGGACTCAAGGAAGACTTCATGAACCTGTCCTCAAAGGCAAGGGAAGTAAAAGCAAAAATAAATGAATGGGACTATATCAAACTAAAAAGCTTCTGCACAGCAAAAGAAACCGTCAACAAGGCAAAGAGACAGCCAACTGAATGGGAGAAAATATTTGCAAATGACGCATCAGATAAAGGTCTAATATCTAAACTATATAAAGAACTAATACGACTTAACAACAAGAAAACAAACAACCCAATTAAAAAGTGGGCAGAAAAACTAAACAGACACCTCTCCCACTAAGAAATACAAAGGCCAGCAGACATATGAAAAAATGCTCATCCTCATTAGCTCTCAGGGAAATGCAAATCAAAACCACAATGAGATACCACCTCACACCTGCTATTATCAACACGACACGGAATAACGAGTGCTGGAGAGGATGTAGAAAAAAAGGAACTCTCACACACTGCTGATGGAAATTCAAATTGGTACAACCATTGTGGAAGACGGTGTGGAGGTTCCTCAGGAAATTGGGAATGGAGCTACCATATGACCCAGCAATCCCCCTTCTGGGGATCTACCCAAAAAACTTGAAAACCTTTGTCCTCAAAGACTTTTGTACCCCAATGTTCTTTGAAGTGCTGTTCACAGTGGCCAAAACATGGAAGCAACTAAAGTACCCTGTGACAGGTGACTGGATAAAGAAACTGTGGTACATATATACAATGGAATATTACTCAGCTATAAAAAAAGATGAAATATTGCCACTTACAATAAAATGGATGGGCCTGGAGATCATCATGCTTAGCGAAGTAAGCCAGACAGAAAAACCCAAAAACTGTATGACTTCAGTCATATGCAGAATATAAAACTGAAAGCAACAAAGAAAAAAATGAACAATCAAACATATAACCCATGGACACAAGAGTTTAATGTTTATTTGGGGAGGAGGGGAGAAGGGGAGGGATGGGAGAGGAGGGAGGGGAAGCTAAATATAAGGTGATGGAAAGAGAAGTCACATTAGGTGATGAACTTATTATACATCAAGCTAACAATGCACTGTAGAATTGTATGCCTGAAACCTATGTAATCCTTGCTAACAGACGTCACCCCAATAAGTCTAACAATAAAAATAAATTAAAAAAAAAAAGAAAATCACTCAATTTGATTTTTGTCTAACATCATTTCCATAGTCTAAGATAAATATAAAATAAACAGTAAATCATTACCAAAAAACATAAAGCAAGAAATGCACATTAAAGTGATATATAACATAACCACATTTATTTAAGAATGTATTCCAGTATTAAATGGCAAATTTCAGCAATGCAAAAACCACAATTGTTTGCACCAACCAAATATATGTGTTAACAAAAATGTTAAACTTGTAGAACATGGTTAAATAGTACTTACCAGGTGGTAGGTGGGGGAGGGGATAAGAGTGGTGTTTAAAAGTACGGACTTGTAATGAGTAGTAAATAAGCCATAACATGTAATACACATTATAATGAATGTAGACAATAATAGTGTGCTCTAATCATATAATGTGATAAATACCACTACATCTACAATCCTGTTACAATATGTAAATATATGAAAGTAACACATTGTACCTTTGTACCTTTTAAACTTATACAATATTACACATCAAATTTATTCAATTAAAAAAATTGCATAACCCACTATCATTATCAGTTCATAAATGGTTTGCCTTCCTGTTTTAGAGAAGTATTACTTATTTAACTTTTTATATTTTTCTTATATATTTGGAAGCAGATTCAAGTTGCTGCATCCAGAAAGATCTCTAAGGACAGGATGGGAAATATGGCTCTCAAGAAATAAGCTGTTGCTACTTCCTGGATGGAAAATTGGGAAATGGAGATGCTACACTGGTCTCAGCACATGGATCTCTTCAGCCACTTGGCAGTGACAGGCTTGGGACCCACCAGCTTCATATCCCTGAGTGCTGGAAGAGGCACAACCCACATCTCACAGGAACCACTTACCTCTTCCAGACCTCACACACCTGCATCTGCTGTCAGAGGTTCCAGAACTGCTGTCCTCAGCTTCCCAGGCTTTTGTGTGTTTTTCAAAAAGGTTGGAAGGGAAGTAATAGGGGTATCTATCCTAGACATTATTGGGGCACCCCTAACATAACATGTCCACAAACAAGGCCCTAATTTCCCCACCTCCCAACCTAATCTGCCCAGAGTCTTCCTCCTCTTAGTCAAGGTCATTCCACACTTCCAGGTGCTCAGGTCAGAAATCTTGGTGTTTTCCTTGATGCGCTCTTGCTCTCCCATTGACCTCTAATCCACCAGTAACCCTGCAGTTGGTCTACAAAATACAAATAGAAACCAAACACACAGGTCCAGACCACCATCACTCCTATGTGGGGTTGTTGTAAGGGTCTCCTAACTGGTTTTTCTGCCACCTCCTTGACACACCTTTTCTTATATCAATCTCCCCACAGTGGGACCGCTGAATACGCAGATATGAATTCTTTAGAAACCTAAGTCAGGTCACTCTTTTTTTGCTCAAATTCCTCTTTTCACTCACATCTCAATAATACCAAAATCCATAGTTCTCAGCACAACCCATGAGGCCCTACCTTAGTGTTGCTCAAAGAGCTAGTTTGCAAAATGACAACAACTTTCCACCAGAAGGTTAATCACCTCAGTGTTTTGATTGGGAAAGTTTTACAATGATGCAAATGTCACCTGTAAACAACAGGTCCCTGAGTGATGTGGTTGATCAACTTTCTGTCCCAGACTCTTTAGCTCTTGTAGATCATCCTTTGGGTAGCACTGACTTAAACTATCTGGAGTCTGCTTAGACTTCTCATGTCATTCTTCTAATCCTATCTGTTATGGCCACAGAGACTGCTTGAGTCTAAAACAGGGCAAATTAGCTCCCACCCCAGGGCCTTTGCATTGGCTGTTCTCTCTCCCAGGAATAATTGTTCTCCAGAGACTTACATAGTGCCTTCTTCCCTTTTTTTCAGTCTTGCTCAAATTTCACCTTATAATGGAGGATTTCCCTACCCACTTTATACAAAATAGAAATTATCCCCCAATCCACCCACTCCCTATCTCCTTTAACCCACTTTATTATCTTTTAGAGGAGTTATTGCCATCTGAAATACTGCTTGTTTATTTCTTGATTGCCTTTCCCTGTTCACTAGAATATCAGCTCCTTGAGGCCAGTGAATGTTAGATTCACTTTTTTGTCCCTTAAAATCATTATAAATCTGTGCAGAGTGTGTGCTCATTGCTCAGAAAAGGAATTAATTCATTGTGAATGACTGCATGCTAAGAAGTGAGCATAGTCCCTTCAATTTCACTGCCTGGAAATAGGAATAATTTCAGTTGTGCCTACATGTAAGAGTCATGTAAGAATGGGCCTCATTCCTGGTATCTATTACTATGTAACAAAACATCTCAAACTTAAAAATGTTCCATGTCTAAAATGATGAGAGACCTAAAACTGTTAAACTCCAATAATGATAATAAATGATCAATTTTTGCACAAGATACTGAAGAACCAAAATCTTGGGTGAAGTTCATTTTGAAAGGTCCACCCTCCTGTCTTTCCATGCCTTTCCGCACTTCAGCTCTGTAATGACCTGGAGAGATCTGCACTGTTTTCTTGATGTGTGACAGAGAGAAAATAGAGACTCGTACAGGTGTTGTCACTTAACAAAGCCATGTGACATAGTGAGACTCTTCTTGTTCTCTGAACTTAAATACACACACACACACACACATACACGTATTAGACACATTGGTTAGTGTCATTTTTTTCTTACTGAACATTGTGTCTCTGAGATACATTCAAGTTGGCATGTGTAGTCTTCTCTCATTATTGTCATTATAAGATCTTTACATATCCTCAGAAAATGACACATTTATTAAAGCCAGCATCATTGACTGTCTATGGCAGGGCTAGGCAGGACACTGTGGTCTATTGGTGGACCACCAAATAGTTTTGGAATGACTGTCTGAATAACAAAATAAACAACTAGTGGACCACAACACTTGGAGAAGTAGTCCTTGCCCTGAAACAATCTGCCCAGGTTTGGTCTATGGTACATGATCTGCATATTTTGAAAAGAAATGGGACCCCCGGATACTTTGTATGATCATTAATGTCGGAGAAACACTGAATTACTTGATATATGTTATGTTTTGTAGACATTTAATTAAACATGTATTGATTTCAATTACAAAAAAAAGAAAGGAAATGGTAATTACACTTTTAAAAGCATATTACACTTTTCAAAGGAGACATGATCATTTCATTTTCTATAAGGACAAGCTTATTACTCTTAAATAGGTGGGTATTTCATTTTTAAATAAACATGATTATTTTATCTTTTGAAAGGACCATATAATTTTATTTTAATAGACAACTTTGTCAGTTATAAATGTTATAATGTCTTTCATCAAAAAATGGGTCATTATATTTTTGTAAAAATATCATTCATATAAAAGATAAGGCAATTACATGTTTAAAGCCAAGATTATTATAAAACAAAACCATGAAAGCTACTTTATAATCTAGTTTACTTGTAAAACCTGAGAAAATTCATACCATATAAGCATGAAGTAACAAAATATAATTGAGCTAACAGCTGGGTAACCACCCAAGTCAAGAAATAGTTTATTATCAGCATTGAGAAGCATCTCTGTGTACAGTACTGGCCCAAAAGTCTTCCCTTGAACCTCCAAGTGACAATTCCCTAAATGCATAGTCATTTCCCTTATTTACTTCACAATTTTCCCAACTACACTAAATCTAGACATTGGGGTTTAGAGCTTCTTTTCTCAAACTTCAAATAATGCATATCATACTCTAAATGCTAACTTATCTTGAATATTTTACTCTCTATTAAGTTGTAGGTGTCAAGTCCATTGCAGCAAGCAGGAGAACATTCTTTTTCCTTAACTTCATTTTTTATTTCTTTTTAATTATAAAATACACATAAATAAAATTTGACTTTCTAACCATTTTAAGTGCACAATTCATTAAGTAATTCACAAAGTTGTATAACCATAAGAACTATTTATTTCCAATGTGATTTTATCCTATAAGCATTTTAGGATGATCTGGTTGTGCAGATACTAGGCACAGTTTGTAAGTAGTAATTTAATCATCATTATTGCTACAAATGATTAATTTTCAATACATATTTTTTAAAAATATATAGTTTTTAAATGTTTCAAAACCAACTGATTATATAGAAATAGAACCATCTTGCCCACTATAAATATAGGCAGCCTCTTCATTAGAAATTAGACATCTGGTTTAAGAACAGAATTAACTATTTCTTTGTCCATATTATTAGTCTGTTAGTAATATCCTTATCTCACTCATGAGAAATGCAGGCACTATATCCACTAGAACTTTCATGGCTTTGTCTTTTGCCATGTGAAACAATCGAATGTTTGAGAAACACAACAAGTGAGTCTTCTTGCTTCAGTCCTGGTTATGACTTTGTTGCAGGAAAGAGGGCAGTTGGCTTCCCACCAGAAAGAATTCAAGTGTGATTCAAGAATAAAAGTTTATTGTGAGGTGATCCTCTCTACAGGCAGAGTAGAGGCTACCCTTAGGCAACAGACATCTTCAACCCTCCTTACAGTTGTGGCCTTTATATATAAAAATACAGGAGAGGAATATTCTTATTAGTTCTCAAACGGTGTGGGCTTTTCAGAGATTTGGGCTCCACCTCGTTTTTTGTCCTGGTGTGGTCCTCTCCAGATGTGTCATGGTGCTGGCAGGAGTGTTGTTTAGCATGGAGGTGTGTTATAATGATCACATAATGTGACTGGAGGTTACTTGGAGGTGATTCTCATTGCCATCTTGGTTTTGGCCGGTTCTGGCTTGTCTCCTTGCCTCACCTTAATTTACTGGTCCTTTATTTTTAGCGGGTGTCCTTAGAGGCCCGCCTGCCCCTTACTAGCAGTTAGTGGTTTTTCTTAAAGGCCCTGCCCCCACCCTATTTTAACTTTATTCCTGGAGGGTCGGCCATGAAAGAAGTATATGACATCTGCTCTTCCCACACTGCAGAGGTGCTCCTGGCCAATGAGCATGTACCACGACACTCTTGAGAGAAGAAGGGAACCCTCCCACCTGCAGGGGCAGCATATAAGTGGTTCAAATAAGGAGGCAACACTTTACCATAATCAAGTAAACAGGTTTTGAAAAGGATGGTGTTTGCAAAGCTCTTTTTAAATATGCTGATTTTTTGTTAGACTTATTGGGGTGACATTGGTTAGCAAGAATTACATAGGTTCCAGGTGTACAATTCTACAGTGCATCGTCTACTTGTTGCATTATATGTTCACCATCCAATGTGAGTTTTCTTTCCATCACCATTGGCTTCCTCCCTCCTTTCTCACCCCCTCCCTGTTCTCCCACTCCCTCTCCACTTGCCTCCAAATAACCATTAAACTATTGATTGTGTCCATGGGTATTTGTTTGTTTGCTTTTTCTTTGTTGCTTTCAGTTTTATATTCTGCGTATAAGTGAACTCATATAGTTCTTGGTTTTTTCTGTCTGGCTTATTTCGCTTAGTATGATGATCTCTGGGTCCATCCATTTTGTCACAAATGGTGGTATTTCATCTTATAGTTGAGTAATAATCCATTGTGTATATGTACCACAGCTTCTTTATGCAGTCACCTGTGTCAGGGCACTTTGGTTGTTCCCATGTCTTGGCCACCTTGAACAACAAAGCTCTTTAATATAAATTGTGAACATTTTGAAGTTCTTTTTATACTTGGTATGTTAATGGCCACCAAAGGCGTTCAGAATATCATTCTGAAACATATGATTGTTCCTTTACATGACAGTAAGGACTTTGCAAATGTAATAAAGTTAAGGATCTTAAGATCTGGAGAATGTCCTGGATTATCCTAAATGGAATCAAGGTGTCCTTATAAGAGATAGGCAGAAGGACAGAGTGAGACTAGATGTCAGAACCAAAGCAGGGGAGGAAAGGCTGCGTGATTCCATCCAAGATGCAAAGGATGAAGATGGCTTCCCAAGCGAGAGTCAAGAAGACAATTCTCCTACAGCCTGCAGATGCCTTGATTTCAGCCCAAAGAAGCCCATGCTGCCATAGGAAACACTCAAACAAATATCAAGAATGCATCAAAAAGTATACGTTCCTAAATGTTTTCTCATTGAGACATAAAGTGTTCCTTTAAAGCTTCTTTTTACAGCAGGCACACAATAGTATTTTTATTTTAAATCAATACAGCCTGTGCAGTCTGGTTCCAATATATAAAAATAAGACTGAGGCAGAGAGTATGTCTGGGCAGAGTTGGGGACTGGAGGGTCTGAGAACCAACCCAAAGGAAGTGTGTCCTCTGATGAACTGTCAGTGCCACTCAGAGGAGAGCTCAAGGCGTTGGGCATGAACAGGGAGTCCAGCTAGTACCTGGAAGGGCAGCCTAGCTGGGTGTGGACGGGGGTGGGATGGCCTTTAGTGGGTGAGGAGGTATCCCCAGGGAAGGTCAACAGAGGAAGGGGCAGACACCAGCCTCCAGGGGCACAGAGCCCTACGGAGGAGGAGAGGGCAGCACACGTGCAGAACCACACAGAGACATGGCAAGAGGAGACAGACTTCACTGGGGACTAGGAATCTAGAACCAGGAAGATTTCCAGGTGTTGGGACACTGCAGAGGCAAAAGCTTGAACCGAGGGCTTGTAGGCTCTGTCTTCAGGAAGGAAGGGACTGGGGGTTGAAGAGAGACATCAGACCAGGAGAGGTTCTAGGACCTGGTGCCTCGCAGGAAGAGGCAATAACGGGCCAGAGTAGAGGTGGGACCTGGTGTGGGGAACATGGGTGCAGAGTGAGGACTAGGTTTCCAGTGTCCAGCTCAGACTAGGTGAGATGGGCAGGTGTTTCTCAAAGCGGAGACTGAGGACTGGGGGTTGAAACATCAGCATTAGAGCAGCAATCTCTTGACTTTCCTACAGCTTGAGAGTTTGTGAGATCCCTGGGGCCTGCGAGGAGGAGAAACTGACTGAGGTCTCAGGAGAGGCTGAAGAAGAACCTGGGCACTAGGAGAGAAAGAAAGAGGAGAGAAGGGTCAAGGGCACAATGACCTTTGAGTGTATCAAGCTCCAAAATCGAAAAAATAAAAAAGGGAGAACATTCTGGAGAACTGGGAATAACCTCCAAGGGACAGTTACCTCTCCAGACCTCAGAATTATTTCCACACAGTTTTCCTGGTTCATACGTTAAGGACTCTATAGCCATAAGGTGCTATTTCAAACAATCCCAACTTGTCCGTTTAGAAGTATTTTTTTCCACCAACAGTTGGTTTGATGTTAAATCTACTCAGATTCAGAAATTGGGTAGGAAGTCAATGTGCCCAAATTCGTTCAGTTTTAAAGACTTTTCACCTCAGGAGTACACAGCACACGCCTCTTACAGCCAATAAGGTGCTGACAATACTGGGACAGTGGTTCCTAAAGAGCAAAAGGGCCCTCAGGACCAGTTCCCTGTGTTTTGATTTAAAGTGACAGGACTTCTCGTTGTTGCTATAAAGGTTGATATTTAAATGCTGTGCTTTGAATGAGGAGGTTAAAGAGCCAGAGTTCTGCCAGCTGCACATTTCCAGGTCAGTCCCAGAAGCATTTTCCCCAGTGAATGGTTGTTCCACTCACATTCCTTCCCTACTTCATAACCTCTCTTGACCCATGCAAGCGTTCCTTCCTCTGTGACTTCAGAGATCTAACACCACCCTGAACCCCTGCACCTAGAAGGGCAGCCCCTGCAGAGGTGGGTGCTCAGACCACTGACAGGTGGTGATGCTAGAGTTTACAGAGACACAGGCTACAAAGAGTCCCAAGAAAAGGGAAGGTCAGGTCAGCAAACCAAGGTCAAGCTAGTCCACAGTTGGAGACCACAGTTCAGGGCTGTGTGTAATGTTCAGAAACTGTAGTAAGAAATCATGTCTCAGGGAAATGTTAATCAAAATAACAATGACCTATGTAATCCTTGCTAACAGATGTCACCCCAATAAGTCTAACAATAAAAATGAATTAAAAAAAAATTAAAAAAATAACAATGAGATTCTTCTAAGAATTAAAAGTAGAACTACCAGACAGTCCAGCAATTCCACTTCTGGTTATTTATCTGAAGAAAACATAAACACAAATTCAAAAAGATTTATGTACCCCTGTGTTCATTGCAGCATTATTAATAATAGCTCAAATATGGAAGCAACCTAGGTGTCCATCAATAGATGAATGGATAAAGGAGCTGTGGTACATATAATGTAAGAATGAAATCTTGCCCTTTATGACAAAATGGGTGGACCTGGAAGGTGTTATGTTAAATGAAATAAGTCTGACAGAGAAAGACAAATACTGTATGATTTTATTTGTATGTGGAATCTTATAAAACAAAACAAATGAGCAAACAAAACAAAACAGAAACACATTCATAGATGCGGAAAGCAAAGTGATGGTTGCCAGAGAAATGAGGTGAGAAGATGATAAAAATAAGTGATGGAGATTAAGAGTACCAACTTAATCCAGTTACAAAATAAATAAGTCACTGAGATGTAGCAAACAGCAATAACTTTGTATGGTGACTGACGGTAACTACAAATATTGTTGTGATCACTGTAACATATGTAAATATCAAATCACTACTTTATCCACCTGAAACATATAATATTGCAAGTAAATTATAGTTCAATTTTTTAAAAGACTGTTAAAATATACAATAAGATTCCATCTCACAGCCACTAGGATGGCTACAATCAAAAATCAGAAAATATGATGGAGAGAGAACCAACGCTGGGTGATGAATACATAATACAACACATAGATAATGTTGTAAAATTGTACACCTGGAACCTATGTAATTTTTACTAATCAATGTCACCCCAATAAATTTAACAATAAATAAGTAAATAAATCAAAATAACAAGTATTGGCAAGAATATGGAGAAATTAGAACGCTTGTGCACTGTTGATGGGAATGCAAAAATGGTACAACCTCTGTGAAAAACAGTATGGTAGTTCCTTCAAAAGTTAAATAGAATTACCATAGGCCCAGAAATTCCACTTCTGGCTATATACTCAAAATAATTGACAGCAGGGTCTCAGATATTTGTACACCCATGTTCATAGCAGATTTATTCACAATAGCTAAAACATGAATGCAACCCAAATGTCTGTCAATGGATGAATGAATGGATAAGGAAAATGTGGTACATACAAACATTAGAATATTATTCAGCCTTTAAAAAAAGGAAATTCTGTAATATGTGACAACATGGATGAACTTGAGGACTTTATGTTAAGTGAAATAAACCAATCATAAAAAGACAAATACTTTATGCTTCCATTTATATGAGGTACTTAGAATTATAAAGACACAATGTGGTTGTCATGGGCTGAGGGAGTGAAGAATGGAGATTTTTTGTTGTTCAATAGCTAGTGTTTCAGTTTTGCAAGGTGAAAACTGAGTTATGCAGATGGATGGTGGTGATGGTTGCACAACAATGTGAATGTATTTACTACAACTAAAACTGTAGCTTAAAAATGGTTAAGATAGTAAATTTATATGAGTATTTTACAGCACAAAAACAATAAAAAAGAAAAAAATCATGTCTCTGAACGTGAATGGTACTCTTGAATACAGAATGAAGATATCTGATGTGTCCTCTCTTGGTGATAAAGATGGTTGAGAAGCAGATGCCCTGGTTTCCTGTCCTGTGACTTCACAGCTCTCACACACCTGTTCATGGGAGGAAGTTAAATTAAGTGAGACAGTTTTTGTGCCCTTTTAAAATGTCCCTTTGCCCTAACCATGTATTAATGTCATGGGTAACTTTCCTCCACCCTCCTCTTCTGCCATGGACTACTTGCTTCACCATTAGGGTGCCCACTCAGCTTAAATCTTCAGAAAAGTGTCATAAATACAAGGGGACTTCAGTGGCCACACAGGGCAGCTGACTTGAGAACTCCCCAACACTGCTCATCTAAGATGGCTCCCTCATCATCATCCCATCCTCATTGGTCTCTTTATTTTTGCACCTTAGATTTCAGCTCTCTTGAATCCTGTGATCTGCCACACACAAAGAGTCCTACCTCCTCCATCTCCTTGACCAGTCTTCCCACCCGTGCCAGACATTTCCCCTCCCAAGTTACCTCCTCATCTCCTGACAGTTAATGGAGCTTTGGGCTCCTCCCCCATTTTTAGGGTCTTGAGGGGTTCAGAGGCCCCAAGCTAACTTCCTGAAGCTGAAAAGAGTGGCTGGGAACAGGAAATGAACCCACAAACTACCCTTTGTACTTATCACACCAGAAATATCTCTGAGACCGGATGTTCTCAAAGGCCTCAGTGTTCTTCACTACACACTACTTCCTTTTTAAAAAAAACTTTCTTTAATTGTATTAAAAAACACATAACATTAAATTTACCATCATGAACCATTAGCACATGTACAATTCAGTAGTGATATATATATTCTCATTGTTGTAAAACAGATCTCTAGCACTTTTTCATCAGTAAAATTGAAAATCTATCTCCTCTGAACAAAAAAGCACTCCACTTCCTTCTCTCTTCAGTACTCTGCAATGACAAATCTTCTTTCTGTTTCTATATATTTGAATTCTTATGATACCTCATATGGGTGGAATCATACCATACTTATCTTTTGTAACTGACTTGTTTCACTTAGCATCATATCAAGAATCAACTTCTTTTCTAAAACTGAATAATACTCCATTATATATACCAATTTTCCTTAACCATTCTTCTCTCTATGGACATTTGGGTTGCTTCTACTTCTTGGCTATTGTGAATAATGCTGCAATAAAAATGGATGTGCAGATATCTCTTCAAAATCCTGCTTTCAATTCTTTTGGATATAAATCAGAGTGATCTTACTGGATCACATGGTAAGTCTATTTCTTATTTTTGGAGATATCTCCATTTCTATAGTAGCTGCAGCTTTTTGCATTTCCACCAATAATGAGTTTGGGTGCCAATTGCTCTATATGTTGCCAACACAGGTTATTTTGATTTTTTGTTAATGACCATCCTAATGGGTGTGAGATAATATCCCATTGTGGTTTTGATTTGCTTTCTCAATTATTAGTGATGTTGAGCATCTTTTCATAGGTTTGTTGGCCATTTGTATATCTTCTTTAAAGAAATGTCTATGCAGGTGTTCTGACCTTTTTTTAATCAGGTAATTTGGAATTTTTGTTGTTGAATTATAGAGTTTCTTTATACTCACATATCCTAGATACTAACACCTCCATAGATATGTGATTTGCAAACACTTTTTCCCATTCTGTAGGTCCCCTTTTCACTTACTTGTTTCTTTTGATGAGCAATAGTTTTAGGCTTGATATAATCCCATTTTCTATTTTGCTTTTGTTCCCTGAGCTTTTGGTGTCATATCCAAGAAATCATTGCTAAATCCAATGTCATGAATCTTTTCCTCTGGATGGTATAGTTTTGAGTCTTGCGTTTATATCTTTAATCATTTTGAGTTAATTTTTGTACATGGTGTAAGATAAGGGTCCACCTTCATTCTTTTACATGTGGATATCCAGTTTTCCCATCAGAAGGCTCTGTACTTTTCTCACTGAATTGTCCTTATACCATTGTCAAATATCATTTGACTATATAAAGTGGGGGTATTTCTGGTGTCTCTTCTGTTCTATTGGTCTGTATGTCTTACTGTATGCCAGTACCAACTCTATCTTTACTTTAACTTTGTAATGCGTTTTGAGATCAGTAAGTGCAAGCTCCAAATTTTGCTCTTTTTCAAGGTTGTTTTGGCTTTTGGGGGTCCCAAGAAATACCATATAAACTTGAGAAGGATTTTTTATTTTTTTAAATGTGATTGGAATTATAATATGAATTACATTGAATCTGGGTCACTTCAAGTAGTATGGAGAGTTTAACAACATTAAATCTTCCAATCCATGCTTTTGTTGCTAATGAGAATGGACTTTCAAAGAAGGTTACTCTGGTTCCCTTTCCTGCAATTTCTTTGTACTCAACCCTCTAAGGGGTTCACTCACCTTTCCCACTTTACTTGGGGATTCCCTGAGATGAGGACAGAATAGAGGTTCCAGGTTTCAGACCCAGAGACTGTGTGAAGAGATTAAGCAAGCTGATGTTTTCCTTGTTTATGTCATTTTTTTTTCTCTCTGGTTTAACTATCTGTTAATTCCATAGGCAACTCTCATTCTGTAGTCTATCCTTATTTCTTCTGCCAAGTGAAGCCCACCTAGAACAATTTTTCCTGGTAGAAATAAAAACCTTCCTCAATAGAAGAATAGACATTTAATAATGTTGATGATTTGCTCGCTGGACACATTAATTTATCAGAAATATTTGCAATTCATCCATAATAAATGTAGTCACGTTGTCCATTAAAATTCTAAAAGTTTGTCTTTCAAAAAAGAAATAACTAACAATTTGGAAGACATAATGATCGTGTCTGTAATCTTCAGTCCCAGGAATGATTTCAACCTGGAGAGTCAAACTCTTATAGAGTTCCAGATCTGACTTGAGGTACCCACACCCAGAAGAAGTGCTCCCAGCAAAGAAGCCTGTGCACCAGTGCTCAGCACATTTTCGTTCAATGTTGCTACCCTTCAACCAGGTTGTTGGGAAGGATATCTGACAACACAAATGCCCAAGGAGGTGAAAAGCAAGGGGACCTTCTTGCAAGGTGTGGAGCATACAGAGGTACAGCTGCAGGGAAAACACTTGACCATAATCAAGTACACAAGAGCATGACAGGTAGTTTTATAAAACTTTTAAAAATATGAAGATAAGACATTTTGAAGTTTTTGTAATAGTGTGATAGGGAGAATATTTTCCCTCTAAGATAACCAAGATAACCTGAGTTTCATCCCCAGAATCTGTAGATGTTACATTTCCTGACTAAGACACTTTGTATGTGTCATGAAGTTACACATGATGAGATGAAAAGATTTCTCTGTATGATCAGGGTGGTCACTCCATGTAAGTTCAAGTGTTCTTAGTGAGGAGGGGCAGAGAAAGATTGGAGGACAGAAGGAAAAGACCAGATGTGATCATGGGAGCAGGGGAGGGAAGGCACATATGCTAGGGGGACAGGAGTCAAGGAATGAGGACAGCCTCCAGACACTCGTAAAGGCAAAAACAGATGCCCCCAGAGTCTGAGGAGGGGCAGGGTCCTGCACAGATACCCGATTCCAGAAATGATGCTCATTTTGGGCTTCTGCTGTCCAGGACTGTTAGAGAATGTGCAAACGGGCTGGATGCTGTATCCACTCAGATGTGCTTTAGAGGCACTCAGGGGACCACCTGCTCTTTGCTTTCTTGGTCATTTCACAAACTTGGAGTGCCTGTTCCAAAGAGAGTTCACACAAAGGACACTGAAAAATAGGAAATAAACTCTATCTATCCTCTGGGTTCTATTGGTGTTTTCCCACTGGGGTTGACTTCAGAGCACGAGCAGAATCCTACAGAGACCTGTGGGTCACATGGCCTGTGGAAACCAGAGGGCCACCCAGGGTATCAGAGAGGAGTGTGGTCTTGAGTGGGGTCCATATGAGAAATCATGATTGGGGAAGAGCAAAGACAGGAAGGATATGTGGTGTTTAGAAAGAAAAAAAGGTAGAAGGACTAAGGAGGAGAGCAGGACTTAGAGAAGAGATTGTGAGTCCAAATTGTGGGGGTGTGAAGCACACGAGACAGAGAAAGTCACTGGGAAATGAGAAACTAGAATCCAGAAGGTTCCAGGTAACCTCTGTGCTCAAAAGGATTCCCACTGATTCACAGTTGAGGTTAGTTCCCTCTGTATGTGTAGATTCTGGGGAGAAAGTGTGTGTGTGGGCGGGGGGGATGAGATCCATGTCTCCCTTCACAGTCACAGCTCCCTAGTCTCCTCTCCAATCCCTGCCCACTCTACACTTTCCTGAGGGTCATGCTGAGGGCCTCTCCTAGGCTTAGTCTGCTCCTTCCCACCCTGACCTACCACCCTGTCTGGACACCAGCAGCCCCATCTGCTTGCTGAGTTGCTGACTGCCCACTGGGACAGGGACAAGATAGAAGTAGGAACTGGGTGTGACTCTCTAGATCCCTAAGGGTCTCTGTGGCAGAGCTCAGAGGTCTTCCTAAGAAGAAAGGACGCAGGAGGCATCCCAAGGCTGACCACATTGTGCTGACAGACGTGAAGCTTCTTCCCCAGGTCAGCCAGGCCTCAAAACCTGGGAATTCTCACCCTGTTTCATTTGCTCCATCTCCAGCCCAGGTTTCTGCCACAAGTGCCTGTCACTGCAAATGGACATCTCCCACCTTGATTTCCTATCATTGCAGTATGTGATGTTAAGAGTGGAGAACCCCACCCCAGCAGTTTTTAGGACCCCTTCCCCTCTTTTGACAACCACCTTACACACTGGTCTGCCTATAAACTCTGCTGGCTTGCCCTTCCCTGAGACAGTGCAGCCTCGGGTTTTGTGTGTCTGGAGGAAATGCTGAGGTGTTAGTCCTGGTTTAGGGTGAAGAGAAGTAAGAGGACTGGGAAGGACAGCAAGTCTTCAGAGAGAGGCTGAGGGTTCCATAAGGAGAAAAGTGTACCCACCTGCAACAGGACCAGTCACCAGAGTTGAAGGTGGGGGCAAAGATGAGGGAGCCATTTTTCCAGACGTGGCTGTGGTCCTGAGAGGCTGAATGGCTTTAGGAAAGAAAGAATAAGGTTCTTGAAGACTGGAATGAGTGCCCGAGACACTATGGACCAAACACGTGATTTGGGGAATCCATGGTAAGGTGAGCACTCATAAGGATGGGAAAAGAAAAAGAAAAAGAAAAAGAAAAACATCAAGAAAACTGAGAGGAGAGTGTGCTCATAAACATAGGTAGAGGGAGAGACCCACAGGCACTAATGCCCAGGAGAGCAGACACAGTTTAGGACTTGGTGGGGCCCTTAAAGGAGAGTGGTGGATGGAGTTCCTAGAAAAGGGACCCAGGGTGAGAGGGAGATTAGAAGCCATTGGTGGACCCGGAGTTTGGGTAGGGTACACACTTGGACAAAGGAGGGAGCTGAGGCTAAGGCGACTCCAGGGAGGAAGCAAGTTGGAGTGGGTGGTGACCTATCAGGAAGATGGTTACAAAACTCCTGCCTGGAGGCAAGAGTGGTAAAGGAGGGCGGGCTAGGTGTAGGGCAGAGGGCGCTGACCTAAGGTCTAAGAAACTCAGTGACCAGAGTGAGCCCTGGAGCTTTCAGTGTCAAACTCTGACCAGGGTGAAAGGGCCAAAACCTGTTCCTCAAAGTGGGTCTGGGTGGGGCAGTTTCAGCACCACCAGGGAGCTCCACAGAAACACATAGTACCACCACCCAATACCCCAAGACCATTTCTCCTGAACCTATAAAAGAGTCTGATCCCCTAGGAATGACGAGAAATTGTTCATGAAGGAGGCTCTGAGTGGATACTGTGGAGCAGCCTGGTGGTGGGTGTTGGGGTGCCTGATGGAAGGGAAAACACAGCAGGATGTTTGGAGCTTGCTGCGCCCAAGGGTGTAAGAAAAGGGGTTAGGGTTGGGGCCCAAGGACCTTAGATGCTTGGGGTAAATATGGGGTCAGAGTCCTCTCCAGGGGTCAGAGTTACTTGTAGGGTTTTATTTCTTATTCTATAAGGGACCTCTGTAGTATAATGTGCACTTGAAATTGTCCAATGGGCATGCTTGCCTTGTTTCCCTAGAAGAGCTAATTTAAAGTTAAATCAACTAGGATTCAAACACTGTGTATGCCAAGGAACCTGAACAGACAAGTCCAGCTTTCAAGACTTCTCACCATCAGGAGCAGGAAGCTCAGGGCTGTCCAAGCCACCTGAGAGGGTGCTGACGGTCCTTTATCCAGGGGCAAATCCGTTCCTCCCGGGTGCCAGTGACCAACCACATGCTATCAGAAAGCCTTTGGAAGTGTCCTCTGCACCCTCTTCGTTCTCCTGTTTATTCTCTAGGTCCCCATGTCTACTCTGTCCCCTTTCTGTATCCCCTTCTTGGATCAGGAGTTGGACTGCCAAACCACCCAGAGGGTTGCCTCAGCCTCCCTGGAGGTACACCTAAGACTCAGGAGCTCCACAGAGTCACTCAGGATTCTTAACGCCACAATTTCAGGGCCTTTCTACCTGCCCTCCCCCACCCCTAAACATATCCAGTCTCAGACCCCTGAACGGGACACCCCATTTCCCCATGAAGACATCCTTCCCACTCCCATCCCTTGCACTTTCCTGGCATGAGCCCTGCTTCCACTGAGATGAACCTGACCCCACAAAACAGGCCACAGACTGCATTGCATTTACCAATACTTTTATTCCGTTTCCAATCTTCCTTCTTAGGTCATCAAAGTTGATCATATGATGAAAGTAGATCATTCCCGCATAAATATTTTCAAAAATAGATATTTTCAATGTGTGATGATAAATCAATAGATCATTTCAGTTGTGATTCATCCAAGAAGGCAAAACATTGTTCATTCAGGAATCATCATCGTTTTTTAAGTGCATTTGTAAGATTTTTTTTTCTTAAACCATATTTGTACAGTGTGGTACCTGAAGAGTCTTCTTCCTAGATAAGGAAGTGATCTTCTTCACATGTTTAACAAACTGGTTTTCAATAAAAGCAGCAATTTTTCTCATTATATGTTTAACAATATACTTCATTGCAA